>JANUHK010000140.1:0-117132 GCA_026319125.1 Colletotrichum noveboracense
AAGGGTAGGCACCTAACAGCGGTGAAGCAGGCCGGGTTAGGCGGCGTACTGCGGCAGAATAGTGGGTCCAACGGAGCCGGATCTCGGTAACTGCTCCGGCGAAGCCGGAGATATCAATCCGGGCTCTAGCCCGTGACACTATTAAGGACTTAAGGATAAATTTAAGGATAAAATTATTAAAGTTAACTAACCTAATAATTTCTTTTAATATATTAAACTTATTATTAAAATTAATAATTAACCTTTTAAATAATAAAAAGAGTGAGGTACTAAATAATAAAACTTAAACTTTAGATATAAGTATTAATAGTAACCTTAAAATAAGTTTAATAACTAATAGAATAATAATAAACCTTATAATAATTAGAATAATACCTATTAGAGTATAGCCTATAGATAATATAATAAGCTTATAGACCTTAGTATAGCTAACAAAGATAATAAGAAGCTTTAGAACTTTAAGTGTTATAACTATAATAAATAAGAATATATTACTAAAGATTACTACTAGCCCGTGACAGAGACTAACCATTCCAGGTCTTCAGATGGACTGTAAAACCGTTCTTATCAATGTCCGAAGGCGCCACGTCGATGCGCACGACCTTGCTCTCTTCAGTGTCAAATGCACTAATGAAGACAACGACATTCGGGGTCTGATTGAAAGCTTTCCCTAAAGTCTGTCGGGTCCATCGCTCGTTTCCTCCAGTCAGACTGTCCCATCTGGCGCTCCCAGTCTGAACTCTTTCATCCGCCGGTTTGAAGGAAAGAACGTTGCAAATGGCTGCGTTCAGGCATGTCTCGTCCCAAGTTCCCATTTTGACGGTGTACCCAACGCTGTCGACGTTGGAAACCTCGGACTTGAGGCGAAAGTTGGCATTGATACCCATGTCCACTTTGCGAATGCCAGTCACGATGTTGGCGGTACAAGATGTGCGGAAGAAGTGTTTGGCGATGGAATCTTTCGAGAAGTCGGATGTATCGCATTGAAAGAACGCAGCCTCCAAGACCTTGGGGTATAAAGACTGCACGAGACTTCGAGCCTCTTGATCTATGAAACAATTGCCTTGTCGTATTTCAGTCGTGCTGTTGACTAGTCGAGCTGGGACATCATAATGCATGATCGACTCGGGGTCCGGTAGCTGGTCACATCCTTTGGCGTCACGGAGCAGTTGAGCGTTGAACGTATCGCACTCCCGTTCAAGTTCGACCTCCTTCCATGATAATGGCCACTGATTCAGCTTGGCATGAGGCCTAGAACGCTGTGTCAGTTCACTGCGTAGTTGCGCAATTCTGCTGTTAATTTCTTTATTCAATCAGGAGGCTTTACTCACAGCCCAAGAGCGTGACCAAAAAGATGAAGAGCGAGTCTCTTGATAGAGGCGTGCGAGTGCACAGCCTTGGAGCTCTTCCATCCCCCAAAGTTGAAGTTCATCGTAGGCTCCATCTGTGAGGGAATACTATCAGCTGCCACGGCCCCGATGCAGCTCCAACTTGGCATGTCGGTCCGAAATGATACGCGAATGTCTGCGAGCTCGCCAGCGCGAGCCTCTCTCAATTCAAGCGTTTTCCCAAGCTCACTAAACCACTCGTTTATAGCTTCTTTGACAATGTCGATCGCAAACTCGGGTGTCTTGCTCTCTTTTCGCGGTATGATCGAATAGTTGAGCTGTGAGCCCCGGGGCCATTGTACAATGGTGTCGATTTCTTCAGGGGAAATTATTGGGTAAACCGGGTCGCCTGGCACACAAAACAACGCCGGTGTGGCGTTCATGTACGCGAAGCTGGGCGTCTTGGTGATGATAGAAGTAGTAGACATACTGGGCGGTTGGGTATGTTCAATCTTCCCTCAAAATTCTGTCGATAGACAATAATTTTGTAGTCAGTGTTGAGTGAAGCAGGCTTGATCTGTCGAGACTATGTTTGTATAGAAGCTGGTCGTGGTGAGCATCCCACACAGAATGCACATGCCGCAAAAGTCCGGCGCAATAAAGTCCCAAGAGGGCTGTACTTTTACCGTACTACGCTCTTCCTCATTGCTCCGGAACGGCGTCTAATCAATAATGCCTCTACTCCAAAAGCCACTTCCCACTAGTTGTAGCCCGGGATGGCCTAGACTGCTCTTAGAATACATGAGGATGGTTGGTCTCGCACGTTGATCCAGTACTTCTCGCCGTTAAGCACGATCTCTTGTTTTCGCACCGTAGGCCCAGGCGACTTGATGATCGTCTTGTGGCTGTGGAAGAATGACAGCTGAACGTGGGATCAACAGACTTCTCCACGAAACCAAGACATTGATCCCCTACCTACTACCCGCCAAGAAAGGCCGGCCATATTAGCCACTCGGGTATCATATCACCTTTCGGCTAAAGGCACCGGACACAGCAAGGCGTTTAGCTGTTCGAAACGTTTGCGTAGGTGGCTCTTCATGTGGAGGAGGCGGCCGCTAAGGTAGAGCTTGAGTTTTCGAAGATCACTAGCTAATATCGCCACGAGGTGCTAAAGCGGGCGCCGGACGTTCAGCTCTTCGCGTTGGCGCCCTAGTAATACCAGTCTGAACTAAATCTCAACTTCAGTCGCCCATCATGCTGTTCAGCTCCAGACCTTTCGCCAGTGAAAATGGAGCTCAAGGTATTCGCGTCCAGCCTCTTGCGTAGATGCTTTAGACGTTGGGCCTTGGCACATTGGCAATCGAAGGGGCCACTAAAATGCGCATGTCTCGGTACTTGAGGTGATCGATCAGCTTCCATGGCGATCTTGGCGCGAGATGTTCCGTGACCCGGTGAGGGATACAGCTGGTGGCGGGGGCATTTCCAGTGCGAAGAGAGGCGTTGCGGTTACATGTCACATGGGAGTCCACCGCTTGAGCGGGTATAACATGTCACACAAGCACCTCAGTGAAGAGCGCAGCGGATGGAACCGGTCGATCATGCTAATACCAAGGAGGTGAGATGACGTGAATTGTCATAGAGTCGCGATGGCGTCAGGCCGAGGTAAAAATAATACTTTCTCCTTCATAAACGTTTTGATAGTGACCCCCTTGGTGTATATGACCCATGAGATTATAAAGAGGAGATGGTAACAGTGAGGTATCTTATTCATTACAGAAGCGTCTACGAGGACGTTTTCACTCTTCCGGAAACCTTTCGAAGAGTGTCTATCATCCCCAACGTCTGCGATCTCAGACCATAACAACTAAGATAGTACTAGAGACGTTGCTTATCATTTGAGCGGAATCATTCTGGCTATCCGGGCGGATCGTGATGATTTTATACCAACGATATGGTCGATGTTAATAACGTTGACGACCACAATAACGATAACACCAGCAGTAGCAGTGTTCATAGAAAATGATACGACAACAAGAATACTAAGAAACTAGATGTTACCATGATAAACAGGTCCAGATAGATAATAAGTGGTTCTTTGCCCTGGTTAGCTAAAAGCATCCGTCCGGATAGCCAAGCTCTCAGAGAACATCACGGGTACAATAATTGTCCAATCATTCCGCAATCGTTATTTTGCTTGGGAAGAACGCAGTGACACCTACTAGACTCACTTTTTTCGCTGAAGATCTTAGCAGCGAATACATTGCCCCACGCAATATCCCAACAAGGCGCTGAATCTCAACCATAAATCAATGTTCTCCAATATTCATCGGCCAAATCAAGATTACAGAAAAGACTTGACGTTATCTTAACATTCGAAAGCCCGCCGCGTCCGCCCATCAGAAGAATAGCATGATTGACATCACAGCTCTTTGTCGATTAAGCCCAAGCGGAAGATCGTCGGGATGTACCACTTCTCCGATTTACTGAGTTCAATGTGCCCTTTGGCTTCCTAAAAGATGCATGTTAAGGGAGACCTTGGCCCTACATGCGGGATGTCAGACTCACTGGATCACAAATGCATGCATTCCCGACATGGAACTTGAACGGGCTACATCGCCTGACGGTAACGTAGATACACCCTATGTTTCCTGATTGGTTCGCCTGTTTATAACGGCTTTTCGCGAGGCAGAACCACAGCTTTCAAACCCAGAGAGGACCCATCTCAGCTTGCAGGAATAAGATGCTAAGCGCCCTGGTGGGTAATAAAGGGCGAAATGATTGGGCAGATCCTGCACACGTGAGGTGGCTCAGATGGCAGATGGACCAACACAAGTTATGCCCTTGGCATTAGGCAGCATTTTAAAGATTCTGAACTCCCTTGTTTCCCGGAGAAAGCCGCTCCTGATTTTCTTTCTTGTGAGACATGATAATATTCCCAGACTCTAGGCTCCGGCATCACCCCTTCCACCCATTGGATCGTGCCACGAGAGGCCAGGAAATAACTCAATTCAATCAACATGGAGGTGCTCGGCGCCGTGTCGAGTGCAGTCGCCTTGGCAGAAATCTTCGCGAAAAGCGTACTCACGACAAAAAAGCTTTGGGATGAGGCACAAGATGTCCCTGAAGAGATCAATCGACTGTTGAATGATCTCACGCATTTGAAACCGATGCTGGAAGAGGCCGAGGCAGTCTTCATCAATCAGGCTCAAAACCCATCTACCGATACGGCTCTACTACTCATGCATAACTACAAGGAGGTGTCTGGAAAGCTTCACCTATTGGCTGCGGATTTGAATCAACGGATTGTGACAGCGAAAAGGGGGAAGAGGAACTTGATGAAGCTGAAGGCAATGTTGAGTAAGACCCTGATCCAACGATATCGATCAGAATTAGACAGCATCTCCCGGACACTTTCGTTTTTCTTCAATGTGCATAACTTGCACTCACAGAGGGAGTCACAAGCCTTGCATTTGCAATCTATTAGTCTCCACAGAAATACGGACGACAAAATTGGTCAGCTTTTGTGAGTTCAAGAAAGTGCTAGGTGTATTCACGATGTTAATAGTGCTATTTAGGTCCTTGGTTCAGTCTCATCTGCTGCTACAGACCGTAAACAATGTCCAGCCCGATCGGCTTGGAGAAGACCCAAACAATTCCGACGGCCGCATGGTGGAAGACCTAGTTGAGAAATCAAACTTCAACGACCTAGTCCAAGGAGGAAGACGTCAGAGGAGGCAGAAGCCAAAGCCGATCGCGTGGCGCCAGCGACGCTTGTTGGGCGGTTACACCTACCAGATTTCAAAGCATCCCGGAAAACCGACAGCACAAGGTCAGTGCGTACGTTTCCAATGAAAAGAATTTGTTCCTGACGTAGAGAAGTTCTTCAAGTGCGGGTTGAACTCCCATGGTGCCTGTCTGGAAGAGCCTGGGACTTTGAAGCATACAGTAGCCCAATGGGGTGGAACGCGTCAATCAGACCTTGGACTACCCGTCCGAAAGGCGATCGAATTTTCGACCTTGTCAGACAAGGCTCGTGGCCTGAAGTCGCAGAGCATTTGACTAGTGGTCGAGCGTCCATACTAGATCGCAACGAATTTGGTCATTCTCTCTTGGATGTATGTTGCTCCTTAGTTGAGCAGTGGTACCGCGATGCAAATCACACTTGGAAGCTGATGATCAAATGAACATACAGATTGCCTTGCGAGAAAGCAACTTTAGTGTTGCCAGAAGCCTCGTAACTATGGGCTTTCACATCGAAGGGTCGGGCCTGCTGGAAACTATTGAATACACTTGGATTCAAGCGGATCGCCATCAAGACGATGGCGTTTTGCACTGGTTCAAGTTTGTAGCTGAACTTGGGCTTCTGGGAACTCTCAGCGACAGGTTGTTCAGCCTTGAAAATGTCCAGGCTCTAGGCCTTGTTTATGTCTGCCACTACGTTTGGACAGTTCCTGGACTACTCTCACTTTTTGTTGGGGAGAGAAATGCTGTCAACGGCGAGGTTTCGATTTTTGAACTGTTTCGAACCCTATTCTGGGGACAGACGAACCCTCAGCTTTTTCTCAGACTCTGTCGCAACAAAAACGTCAGCCCACAGTTTTTCAGAGAAAGCATACTGAAAGGTACATGGGCGGCAAGACTTGCCAACTTCACTAGCGAATATTTCTACCTCGCATCTAGACGACTCGGTCCAGACAGCAACAGATGGTCGGACAGAGAGGCTGACGTGACAGACTTTGGAGATTGGAAAGAGCTCGCAGTATGGCTTCTGACGGATATCTCGATGGATGAGCTAGTGTGGCAACCATCAGAGAGCTCAGCCTCATCTGCATCAAGTCTTTTTTTAGACGGCCTGCAAAACAGGATTGATCATCCGGGCTTGCGACACGAATCAACTAGTAATATACGCTTGAAAAAGCGTCAATTAACTCGGACTATGACATCTTGGCTTGAGGACGTCCATGCCTCAGGTCATGACTTGTCAGAATATGGAAGGCACCAGTTAGCGATGTATGAATCTAGTCATAGAAGCTGCACGCGCTGGTGGAAGCTTAGTATGATACTGCCAGGAGATCGTAAGTGGTTGTATGGTCCACGACTGATGTCGTTTACTTTTGGGTCTCGCCCTCAAGATTGGGAGCTGATCTGGGACGCTGATGTCGAGGAGTTTGTAGGAGACTTCTGGGAGCTAACCGAGAACCCGCCTCTCCACCTTCCAGGAGCATACCCGGAAGATGATTGAATCTACTGGAATACGGAGGGAAAAGCTACTGCAATGGGTTATCCAAAATAGAGAAAGCGATCTTATGGTATCCCAGGAATTTTTTTCTTTCTTTGTTTTTCTCTTTTTTTCTTTTACGTGAGATCCACAACAGATATATTGCATCTTAGAATGTGGTTTAGGTAAAGGTCTTTGTCGGTAGATTTGAACGTAAGATTCTATTTTCGTTTGGGTTTCATTTGCAATCTTGTAAAGAATGTAAGATCGCTACTCGTGGGTTTTTTGTGTTAGTATGCCTCGGCAGTACGAAGGAATACTAGAGAGAAGACCTGAGAGAAGATGTACAGGGGTGCTCAGCCTTTCACCTCGTAACGGCCCGGGATATGTCCAAATCAGACGTTGACTCCAGTCCAGTGCTTTGTCTCTGATCCCTTGAATCTTAGCTGATCAACGACAGGCTAAGTTTGAGCGCGTTCAGTCTCTTCCATAGATCGTGGGGAGCTTTTGCTGAGTAAAATGCAAACATCAAAGTTCTTGCTAAGCATAGGTAACAGAGAGATGGTCTCCTACTTCCACCATAGAATGACCTTCAGTGAGGGACGAAGAGATATTAGCAAGACCTACGAACGCTGAGGACGTCGAAAAAAGCCGAATAGAGGTGAGCCTCAAGAATGCAGTCTCTGATATAAATCTCCACCACCTCCCTTGGCATGAACAACCTTGAAATAAAACAACTGACTTCAAGCCTCACCCTTAAGTATCAGGCGGCTATTTCTAAAATATCAGGATTATTCATCTTGGGGCTCTCAGTGCTTTGGCATTTGTTTACCGCCGAGAACAACGCTGAAAGCTCAGCATCAGCAGCATGACCACCACTATCTCTGCCTTCGCTCATCCCTCCATCTTGCTCCTTACACGCCCATAAACAGCTGCTTTTTCTGGAGACTAGACATGCCTTTCGTAATATCGTTGAATACCCCCGCATAAGCCATGGCGACCATCCATGCCCCTAACAAGCCCTCGAGAACCAGCAATTTGATGAGAGCTTCGTCTTCAACCTTGAACTTTGTAAGAATGGCATCGAGCAAAGCCAATGTTTTGAAAATAAAGATGATGCTGCCCCTGTCAACGATCTATGCTAGGCTTCGATTCACCGTGCGGGGGCTTCTTACGGCAATCGACTTCGGCCAATGTCGTAGACAACGCCGAGAATGCCATTGGGTCTTGGCTTGTTCCTAGGCTCCGGCATTTCATCGCCTCGATTGCCGTCGTGGACCGGTAAGACGTCGTTTAGTTGCTTGTCCATGATCAGTAATCTCAGCCGTGTGTTGCTTGCAGATGTTGGATTAGGTTCTGAGCTTCTGAGATGAATGACCAAAGGGGTGAATGGAGATGATTTGCTTAAACCAGTGATCGCCTGGCAGAGCTTGTTGAGTACATCATGTCTTCAGAGCACCTTGAGAGACATTGAGTCCCTCTTTGTGACGCACAAAGTCTAAACTGATTACTCAGTCTTCTTGGAGGCTCTCACTACGTTCATTTGATTGCCTCTCGAGACAGCGGACAAAAATTCTGATTTATTGTTGAGACCGCCTATTTTCCCTGTACTAGCCCGAGCAACTACTTCTTCTCTGTGCTCGCTATCATCGTTACCGTTGTAATCGCTGTTATCGTTACTATTATTATCACTGTTATCGTCGTCGTCCCTTGTTATCGTCCTTATTTAAGCCAGTACCTGATCAGGAAAAATAGTCGCTTTAGCACAAGAAAATTAGACAGTTTGCTACTTCTCCATGGCTGCACTGATAATAGATACACAAAGTCGAAATCCCGGGCGCGTACGACAACGTCACGCAGCTTGACGCCGTGAAACCAGCTCAAGCTTAACCAGCCAACCTTGTTCATCCTCTGCGACTTCGACAATGAATATTTTAGAGGACGCAAAACGCCTCACGTCCAACCTGTGCCAGAATGTGTCAAATTATGACGTTCATCCATGAAATAAAAGCTTGCGTACGCAACGCGAATCCCCTGCCCCTGCATCAAACGGGCTCCCAGGCCGGACGCAGGCACACCCCGGTCCAGCACCGCTGCCGTGCTCCGATCGTCAAGCTTTAAGGCTTCTCAATTGGTCGCCCGAAAAGCGGGACGCCTAACAAGCTGGGCGTGCCGTCAAACGGCCCCCGAAAGCGCGCTAAACCCCTCCTGTAAAAGTTTCCCGAACAGCTGCCTCAGCCTGGCGCAAACCACCATGTCGGCGAGCCGCATTTTCGCGTGCGTTTCCACACCCACCCGCGCCAGCAACAAGGAAGCTGCATGATCCCATCCCAGATTCGGGGAGGCGTAAGACGTACGACCGACTATCTCCCTCCCGCAGTGCGACACGACACGACACACACGGCACGCCGCCTCGAACGGACCAACAAAAGAGACACCACCTCCCGCTGCCTCGCCTCGTGGCATCCTCTCCGGCCGCAATGTCTCCCCCTCCCCCTCCACCGCGCCGTCGACCCAGCGCCGACGAAGATCTCCTCTGCCTCCCAATGCGCTGAAGGATTCCAACCAGCAAAACAGCCCCCGAAAACCTGCGACGATGATCGCCCTCAACTCCCGCCTCCGAAACATCCTCCCCGCCGTCTTCCTCTTCGCCCTCGTCCTCGTCCTCGTCCGCTTCCGCGAGAGCATCACCACCACCGACTCCCTCTTCAGATCCTCCTCCGGCGACGGCAGCAAATCCTCAAAACCAGCCGAGACGCCCCGCTACAAGCCCGCGCCGACATACACCCCGCCGCCCGTAGTCGACCCCTTCCCCCTCCTCGCCAAAACCGCCTCCCCGCCGCCGCCCGTCCCCGCGCACAACCGGCCCCGGAAGGATGTCCACAAGGAGTACGGCCTCGAGGCCATGCCGCCGCTCTTCATCGGTTTCACCCGCCAGTGGCCCATCCTCCTCCAATGCGTCGCGAGCTACATCGCCGCCGGGTGGCCGCCCTCCTCGATCCACGTCCTCGAGAACACGGGCGTGCAGATCGCCAACGCCCGCGGCAAGCTCTCGCTGCAGAACCCCTTCTATCTCAACCACACGACCCTCTCCCGGCTGGGGGTGAACGTCGTCCAGGCGCCCGCGCTGCTCTCCTTCTCGCAGATGCAAAACATGTTCCTCCACACCGCGCACGCGAACAACTGGCCGTACTACTTCTACTCCCACCAGGACGTCGTCGTCTTCTCCCCCGAGGACGGGCGCGACGACACCCACCGCCCCGGCGACCGCCCCTGGGAATTCTACTCCGACGCCGAGCGCGAGGAGGTGATGAACCCGCCTGCCGCGGGCGAGAAGGGGTACCGCACCATCTACGAGAACTGCCTGCGCGACCTCAACACGACGCTAGAACGCAAAGAGAAGTGGGCGTTCCGGTGGTACCAGTACGACCACCTCACGCTCGTCAACCGCGCGGCGATGGACGCCATCGGCGGCTGGGACTCGCTGATCCCGTACTACGCGACCGACTGCGACATGAACGCGCGGCTGACGATGGACGGGTGGACGATGAAGCACCGCCGCGTGGGCATCGTCAACGACGTGTCGACGCACCTGCGCGATCTGGGCGTGCTGTTCCGTGTGCCGGGGGCGAAGGCCGAATGGGTGGACCCGAACCCGCCGAACCCCGCGGACGTGAAGAAGGAAGAAGAGGCAACGGCCAAGAAGGCCGCAGAAGAAAAGAAAAAGGCCGAGGAAGAAAAGAAGAAGAAGGAAGAAGGGGAGAAGAAGAAAAAGGCAGAGGAGCAGATGAAAGCCGCCTCTCGCGACAACGCGGCCTCCAAACCGCAGGCTGACGACCTGGAAGCAGAGGCCGGCGCGCGGGAGTACTTCCGCTCCGTCGTGGCCACTGTTCTAGAGATGACGAACTACAAGTATAGAGGCGGCAACGACCACAACCGCAACTCGTGGCAGAAGAGCCAGCGCGGCGGCGAGGGCGAGCCGTACTACTACAACGCGGAAGGTTTCGCGGAGGCGTTCGAGGTGCTCGTCGGCGCGGGGCGCAAGATCTTCGAGATGAAGTGGGGACGGGGCGGGTGCGACATCGCGGAGGGGTTCGGGCTGAAGGTTGCGGATCAGTGGAGGGTGTTGCCGAAGGAGGGCAAGTGAGGATGTGGCTTTTAATGAGGAGGTTTGGCCATGAAATAGAGTAAATGTGCTGGAGAGCAGAATAAAACTAGGGCGCCGGCAGGTATGCGGATATTCTAGATGAATTATATCGATAGACATGGGCAAGCTCTTGTCTTTAAAGCGCAATGTACAAACATGCACAATACAAAAACACACGTATCATGACGATGAAGGAACGATATTGGCATATGTGATCATGTCTTGGTATTCCGTGGCCAAAGCCACCTATGCTAACTCACGCACGCAAGTCTATCGCTCATATTCGAGGGAAGGCTTTCTAGTGCTGCCGCCGCCATGCTCATGCATACATCAAACAATGAAAAGGAAAAGGAATAATTGGGAAATCGTACACGTGCTCTCCAAATGCCCACCAAGACGCCATACCCGTCTATCTAGGTATCCCGGGATCCAGAAAAGTTCAAAAGAAAAAGGCACACACGCAGCTCGGGGCCGTTCTAGCCGCACCGCCTGCGAATGCTTCAGATACACTTCATCCATACATACACACTACACGCCTACGCTCTCATGCTTATGCCTGGGAGGTAGCGTTCCTCGCCAACGCACCACCGGCCTGGATCTCGCCGAGACCGACCTTGATGCCGCCAGAGGAGGCAGCAGCGGCCTGGGGCTTGGAAGGGGCAGGGAGGGCCTTGGCACCACCGCCACCGCTGCTCTTCAGCACGTCGTCGCGGGTGACGCCGAGCTTGTCCTGGGACAGGCCCATGGACTGCAGGAAGCGGACGGTCTCAGACCACTCGGCGGCTTTGCGGGCGTCGGACCAGGCGAGCTCCTCGGCCATGACGTCGATGACGCGGGGCAGGGCGCGGAGGGCGGACTCGGCGTCGAGGAAGGCGAGGCGGGTGCGGCGGGAGATGAGGTCGGTGGCGGTCATGGCCTGCTCGGCGCGGACGCCGTGGCGGATCTCGCCCTCGATGAAGGGGAACTCGGGGAGGATGCGGGCGGTGGAAACGGCGGCGACGGACCAGGCGCGGTCGCCGTAGTTGGTGGCGAGGTGGTGCGCGACGTCGGGGTCGAGGGAGAAGTGAGAGATGAGGTGGCCGGTGAGCTGGGTGGAGAAGCCGTGGGCGCCGAGGAGGGGCACGCGGGTGGTGATGCAGGAGCCGGTAGTGGTGAGGCCGGGCAGGCCGGCGCCGGAGATGTCGGGGAGGACCAGGCCAGACTGGGGCTTGAGGTTGAAGGCGGAGATGGCTTCGTCGACGGCGTCCTGGGCCATTTGACGGTAGGTAGTCCACTTGCCGCCGGCGCAGGTGAGGAGGCCGGAGTCGGAGACGGTGACGAGGTGGGAGCGGACGAGGGATTCGGTGTTCTTGGCCTTAGGGTCCTTGACCAGGGGGCGGATTCCTGTGGTGTGTTAGTGGTGTTTGGTGAGATGCGGAGGTTTTAGGAGGCAACTTACCAGACCAGGCGGCCATTACATCAGAACGGGACAGAGCAGACTCGGGAGTGATCATCTTGTTGACCTCGGACAGGATAAAATCGATGTCCTTGTCTTGCGCGATGGGCTCCTTCTCGACGGCACAGGCGGTATCAGTGGTTCCGGCGAGGGTGGCACCCTGCCAGGGGAGAACGAAGATGACGCGACCATCGGACGAGGTTTGCAGCAGACCGATACCGTTGGGGCAGATGTTTCCAGGGAGCATGATGTGGGCGCCAGAAGCGGGAGCGACGATGGACTTGTGGTTAGGGTTGTCCATGCGCTCGATGGCGTCGGCGAAGGGACCGGTAGCGTTGATGACGCCCTTGGCGCGGACGGTGAAGGACTCGGAGGCGGGGTTCAGGACATCGCGGACCTTTGCGCCGCAGATCTTGCCGTTGGCGTTCTTTTCCAGAGAGGTGACTTCGACGTGGTTGGCGACGGTGGCGCCGTACAGGGCTGCGGTGAGGGCGAGGGAGACGTTCATGCGGGAGTCGTTGTGCTGGCCGTCGTAGTAGGCGAGGGCACCAAAGAGGCCTTCCTTGCGAAGCAGGGGGAAGGCCTCGAGGGCCTTGGACTTGGACATGAAGTAGGAGCTCTCGAGACCCTGGGAACCGGCGAGGAGGTCGTACATCTTGGTGCCGACCCAGGCGTAGGGGGCCCAGTACCAATCCTGGACGGGGAGGACGATGGGCAGAGACGAGGACAGGTGGGGTGCGACGGTGAGGAAGGTCTTGCGCTCGTGGAGAGCCTCCTTGACGAGCTGCCACTGGGCGTAGTCGAGGTTGAGGATGGCCTTCTCGAGGTAGCGGACGCCGCCGTGGACGAGCTTGGTGCTCTTGGAAGAGGTGCCGGCGGACCAGTCGTCGCGCTCGACGAGGGCGACCTTGAGACCGCGGGTGACGGCGTCCAGGGCGATGCCGGTGCCGGTAGCGCCGCCGCCGATGACGAGGAGGTCATACTCGGCGGAGTCGGAGGCGTGGGCGCGCAGGTCGGCGAGCTGGGCCTCGCGGTCCTTGACGGAGGGGAACGAAGGCGGGACGATGCGGCCCTGGGCGTCGCGCTTGAGCTCGACGAGGGGCTTGTCGACGGTGTGTGAGGTGCGGTTGGAGAAGGCCGCGAAGCCGACGACACCACCGGTTGCGACAACGGTGGCGGCGGCAATGGGCTTCGCCAGGCGGGAGAAGCGCGAAGCCATGCTCCCAAGGTTTTGTAACGTCTTTTTTTTTGACTTCGTATGCTCTCGGGGGAGTGTTGGGCCGAAGTGTCCAGAAGGACCGAGAGGGCGGCGGTTGGAGAAGGGCGACTTTCCCAGTGACAGGTGGGAGTCGCGGTGTCTTCTCTACGTTGGTGATGTTGTGTTTGTTGCTTGGGAGGCGACAGGTGGTGTTCCTGGTTGAGAAGGGAAGGGAAGAGGAAATAATAGGGAAAGAGGAAAGGCGCCACGGGCTCAGCTTAAGAGGGTCAGGACCAGCAAGGTGAATGAGGATGTATAGGTATAGGTATAGGTGTAGATCGGTCTAGGTAGAGGAGAGGTTCGGGCTGGGCCGCCTCACCCGCAACTTTGGGCTTCGATTCGTGGAATGACACCCCGAGGAGGACCAGGAATGGTTCCGTTCGGCGCTACTAAGAATTTTCCGTTGGTCTGGGCAGGGCAAACAGATGCATGCACAGAGAATGAGGGAAGAAAAAAAACAAGAGGTTAAGTGGGAAGGGCCGGCGGATGGAGGGGAGGGGGGGATCAATCGGAGATCGCGTCGTTGCTCTATGTGGGAATCCGGACGGGAGCTCAAGGGTGGTCACTTTTGGCTACCTTTGGCTAGGTAGGTACTCGTCTCAGTCCGTCCTTCCTCACGCAAATAGCAACACTCGGGGTGACTCGCATTCACCACCTCCAGCTACCCCCACGTGGTGTCAGGCCGGTCGAATCTGTGGTCGCTGGTCTGGCAGTCAAGGCCTCGTCTGTGCTCCTGCTGACCCTGCCTCACATCGCATTCCCGAGTCACTGCGACGCACCGTCTTGCTGGTGGTGGTGGTGGTGGTGGTGGCATTGCACACTGTCACTGCATTGCCAATGCTGAGGCCGTCATTGCACCAGCAGCAGGTAGCTTCTCTCTCCTGTGCGGACCTTACTCGAGCTCCAAACTGGTACTTGACGGGTCTGACACCATGGGTGGCATGAACGTGGCACTGGCACCGAGCTCAGACCGAACAAAGAGTGACTTCACCCATCAGTGGCCCAGTGGGTGACTGACTCTTCGGCGGCGGACCACGACCATGGAAGAGGCAAGGCAGCGACCCGCTTGTTCGTCCATGGAGAAGTGGAAATGAAAATGGGGAAAGGCACGAAATGTGTCGGGGCCCCGGGGTGATGGGCGTTGGCAGACGTTGCAAGCGTTGCGGTGCCATCCCATCCGTGTGGTGTTTCCAGTCAGAGCCTCAAATGTCATCCAGGGGCCGTCATGCAGCTCGGTATTCGAGCCCCGAGACTGGGTGCTTTCGGTGATGAGTCGGCACTCTTGAGACGAACACCCCTGTCTCGGTCGTTTCGGTCCTGCCTGCCGAGTCAGAGGCCAAAAAAAAGAAAGAACACAGAAAAATTGCTGCAGAAAAGAAAGAGTGGGTCCGTCTCGCAATGATCGGCGAAACCCTCCGAGCCCACACTGCGATGGGGAAGGTGGAAGTGGGGGCCCGGTTCCATTAGGATCCCGTCCCCTGTCTCGACCCTTTCCTTCTCCTCCTCCACCTCTCCCCTCTGCCCAATCGACTCCGTCCAACTACTCCTCACTTCAGCCACCCTTCTCCAACTCGCTACCCCTCGGTATTCTCTTCCCGTCCCTCCCTCACCACACGCAGAAATCGACCTGCCTGCTGGATCTTACACACGCCTATGCGGGCAAGCAGCCACGCTTGCACAATCTTCACTTCGGGCCGCCCAAATCTGCGTCTCCTCTCTCGTCTCCATCGTGGGATGTTTGCCCACTCAGCGCCACGCCATTTGGCACCCTTCGTCTTATCCCTCGCGAGACTGAGGCCGTCCCAGGCCTGATTACTCTGGGTCCCGTCGCCGTCCAGAACTTCAGGCCCGATTACAGAAACGCCGAAGTTCGTCTTAAGAAGAGCGGCTTGCCTCTTAATGCGGACCGTTTTTGGCTCCCGAGATGGACGGCAAAAGAGGCTCGAACCATCCGTCATCTTGGGCGTTCCAAAGCCATGGCTTCTTTCGCCGTCCATACCATCCAACACGAACGACATGTCGCCAAGTACGCCAGAACCTGCTTCAGCCTACCGAGTCGTCCCCCATGACCCAGCTATTCCCGCACCTTGTCCACTCACATCGGCCGAGATCCGGGCATGAGTAGCGCTACTTCGACGGCGTACAGTACCTGTACGTACACACGGCCAACTTCCCCCATCAGGTGCTGGATGGTAGGGAACATCGCTGTGTGCAACGCCTGCCACACCACACCACAGCGCAGATTCAGCAGCCGTCAGCACGCACACCCGACGTCCGTCATCTTCCGCGCCGCCACTTTTTACCGCACCCCGACTCCATCTACGCCGCAAAGTACCTCGACCGTCGCCGAACATCCCGGGCCGCTGCGCTGTGCAACGCGTGGAAAAGTGGACGAAGGAACATGAGCTGGCCACGGTGGAAACGGCCCCAAAGAGCCCACCGCCGGCCTTGCAAATGATCACGATGCAATCATTGGGATGGCGAATGATGCTTCGTGTCCAGGCTTCCCGGTTTGCCTGGGTTTCGCTGCAGCTGGTCGACACTCGAAATACATGCCATCCCCTCGCCCATCGACTTACACGCAAGACAGCACTCAGCCGTGTACTCAGAACTACCGTTCACTGCACATTCAAGCAATGTTTCGAAACTCGGACATTACTGCGCCTCACGGCTGCTGATTGCTTCTCATCCCCGAGACCTATCAATCTGAGTAATCGGCACCAATGCCAGGTCCACGGCCCATGACGAGCTGCCAGCATGCCACCATCTCGTTGGCTGCTGGGCACTAGTCTGACAGCGCCATGCTACCCCGCGGGCACCCCAAACCTACTCCAAATACGCAACCTAATCTTTGCGATGTGCAGCCTTCGTCGATTCGTTGCACTCTGACCAAGACCGCTGGCACGCTGGTCCATCGAGTCAGACCCCGCGAACCTTGGGGAACCCCCAGATTCCTGGACGTCGACCATCGTCGACTCGAGGTTGCTATACACAGTCGGGACATCGTTGACTAACACGCAGAACAGACACTGACAGCAACTCGGACAGCGTGGCATGGAACACTGCCCTGATTCCACCCAAACTCTCTGGTCATCCGCGACAATGCCCTCATCGAATCAGGACGTGTTCGTGGTATGCGTCTGAAGTGGCTTCGATATCACCTTCGTCGCCACCCGTCCAATCCGCGCCCTCTCCCGCACCTGCTTGGACAGAGAGGAGTTCAGGCGGACAAGCTAGCGCCAACTCTGCCCGTCTTTCTTACATCGATTGCGCAACACCCACCACTTCTCCACGAAGCTTGACACCTGGCCAGTCCGTCCGATCTCCAGGGCCAACAGCTTCGCGCAGGAAGACTCGTCGGTGACCGTCAACCGCCGGACGCGCCTCCGAATCGTGCAGCCATGTCTCCGAGCGAAGCCATCGGAGCTACAGGCCACAATCTTCGCGAACCCCTCGTCCGTCTGCTGCCAGATCCACCGTCTACTGCCAGCTCGAGCAATCACACGCGCAGGTCAAGCTGCTGCGTAGCCAGGAGTCCAAAGCAGCCATCATCGGCTACAGACGGACGGGGGCCCGCAAGCCACGATGCACTCAAACTGGATTTGCATGCGCAATCAATGCTACCGGAGAACAATCTCAGGGCCTTCATTCGTGAGTCGTGGAGGCCGTCACCTGCGGCCCCCATGCAATTGCCAGACTATTGGACCTCTGGGCAAGTTCCAGCTGCAAGACCATTCCAGAACCTCAAGCCCCTTGCCCTGACATTGCATCTAGAAAGCGATTCCGGCAGCATGGCTCGCTGTCTTTCTCCAGGCCCAGCCCAGTGGGTGCTTCTGGCTGCTTTCCTTCCCCAATCTGTTGGGGCAGGTTGGAGGACCCCGTAATTATTTTCCTGGCTAAAATCGCCGACACGACGGAAGAATTCCCAGGGCGCCAGACATGGCCCGCACCTCGGGGCGTCGTGACAATCTTTCAGCGAACCAAAATCGCAGGGCTTGCAAAAACAGGGCGATTCAGGGTCCTCGTTGACGCCTGACAGTACTAATTGACTGCAACATCCGTAGTCGGGCGCGCGCCTCATCTCGTCTCGCCTCGTCCGTGGTTTTGTTTTTGTCGTGAATGGCTTTTGATCTGTTCTCTTCTCACATCTTGCAACAGCATACATTTGTTTGAACTTGAAATGGTATTGTGATTGAACGATTCTTTCCTCTCTCTCATCCTTCATACTACGAGCAAACCCGATAGCAGCGACAAGCCTCAACTGAACCCACATCAACACCGCAGAAAAAGGACACAGGCGCTACCCAAAGATCGACACCGCTCATTCCGCCTCCAAACGCGCCTGCGCCCATCCAACCCAGCAGCAGAATAGTTTCGCTTGTCCAACAAGAAACTGACACTTGACTCTCGACATCCAAGCAAGCAAGCAAAAACAAAAACAAAAAGCCAATTCATCAACGTCGCTTTTTCTTTCGACCGTGAGGTTTTTGTTCGTTTTTTTTTCGTTTTGTTCCGACGAGCGGTGAAGGGACCTCTCACTCCCAATGGGAGCCCAAATGCCTGGATTGTCCCTCTCTCTCTCATCCTCTGTTTCTCTCATGGTATCATTGCTCCCGATCTCCTCTTTCATCTTTTCCCTTACTGTCTCATTCTCATGAATCTCTGGGGACATTTCATATCGGGTTTCTCTTTCTCAAGACCCAGGGACGTAGTCGCACTCGAGTTGAGTGTCAAACGACACAACGCAAGCAGCAGCATGTTTATACCTTGCTGTTATACGTGTTGGACCAGACTTCACGACGGGGCTGGAAGAGGCGCTTGAGGCCAAAGTAGGGGCTGTTGATGGGGCTCTCGCCCGTGTAGAGGAAGACGTCGTACAGGAAGCCTCCGAAGAGGGTGCCGAAGAAGGGGGCGACCATGGGGATCTAAATTCGACGTCTATCGTTAGTCACGGGACTTTTCCACGGAGAGAAAGGGGACTTTGGTGGTGGATGGAACTCGGGATTCTCGCCACGCAACGGAAACAACGCAAGACCGAACGCCCATCTCCGAGGCAGGGTACATACGGAGACGAACCGAGGCACACGACAAGCAGGGCAAGAAAAAAAAAAAAAAAGGAGAGATAGGGGAGGATGGGGGCAACAACAGCAACGTACCCAGAAATAGTATCCACCGGCGGACCACACCTCAGGACCGTATCCGACAATGTACGAAACCAGGCGGGGGCCAAAGTCACGAGCGAGGTTGATGGCGTATCCGGTCTCCCAGCCCCAGCAGGCGCCGATGCCGAAGATGAGGAAGAAGAGGGCCAGGGGCATGAAGGGCCCCGCGGCGCCGTTGGCCGGGTCGGCGAGGGCGAAGATGACGAGCTGGAGCAGGCTCGAGCAGATGAACTCGGAGAAGAACATGCCGGTGCGCGTCATGAACTCGGCCGGGTATGTGCAGAAGATGCCGGCGGTGGCGTTGGGGCCGGAGACGGTGCGGATGCCCTTGCCCTCGAAGTTGTCGATGGCGGACATGTAGTTGCCGTAGAGGATGAAGGCGGCGGCCATGGCGCCGAGCAGCTGGCCAATGAAGTAGATGGGGAACTTGCGCCAGGGCATGCCGCGGTACACGCAGTTGGCGAGTGTCACTGCCGGGTTGAGGTGGCCGCCGGATTTCTTGCCGACGTAGACGCCCAGCATGACGCCCAGTCTGGCGGAATGTCAGTATATGCTGTGACATCAATGACGCGCTCTCTCATCGATGAAGTCGCGATAAGAGACGGCCGTGTGATGAATTCTACAAGAACCATCAGGTTGTGGAAAACTTACCCCCAGCCCCAGGAGATACTCTGGTAGTCACCCTTTGTCGAATTACTGAGCACGACCTGGGCGACGACGCCGTCGCCGAACATGATGAGGACCATGGTGCCGAAGAACTCGGAGAAGCCGTCCTGGAGGTTCTCGCGCACGCGGGACCACCACAGCTCCTCCTCCTGGGGAGGCGTCATGGTGCCCGCGGCGTGCTCCTCGTGCGTCTCTTCGCCTCCCATCTCGGACTTGAAGACTGGAATGTGTTGCTTGCCGACGGACGACGAAGACTCGGACATCGATTCCGCTGTGTGAACCACGATGGACATTAGAAACACCGCGATAACGGAGGGATACTATCAAGGCAGGATGACGATGAAAGCAGAACGTTTGAGTTTTTGGTGATGGGAGAGATGAGAGTTGACAACGCCAAGCAAGAAGGGAAGGGAGAGAGAGAAGCAGAGAGAGAGGGAGGAGAACGCGGGGTGGTGAAGATGAGACGAAGGGACGGACGATGGTCTGGCCAAGTATCATCCCACGTCTCCCATGGGGAAGAAGCAACTCTTATGGTCCCCACGGGCTGATCACATCCCACGGGGCTGGATGACCGTTGCACCCGATCCGCCGGGTTGACAAGCTTGGGGAAAGAGGAGATGGAGGAGAACGAAGAGGGGGGCACGGGCTTCGGGGGTTGCTCGCAAATGCACGAAAGCTTGACGCTTACCCATCTTTGATCTTGGGTTACTTCTTTTCCTTCTCGTCCTTTTTTGTTTAAACTTGCTTGCAGCGTGCTGCCGACTCTCGTGTGGATCTTCCGGACCCGATGAGACTCTGATGGTCAATCTTTGATGGGACACACAAGGTGGTTTCTAATCCTTATCCCACCCCCGGGATTCAAGCAGCCACGAGGCTTCGAACGCAGGAGATTGGCTCCTGCTTCTCCTGATCCGGATCTTTGGGATACCAGCAAGTCGGTTACCGACGTGCTTCACGAGGGGAAGTTACGAAGAAAGGGGGGCGTGTATCGTTGGTACGCGGGCCTTTGCGGATGAGGAGGTACGGGAAGAGTGAAAAAATCGAACGATGTGGGCGAGGAAAAAAAGAAGTCGCTCAGGTGGCCTCGGTGTTGCAGAAGGCAGAGGAGAAAGGCAGACAGACGGTGGGACGAGGGGGATGAAGGGGAGTGTGATGCAGTTCGGTGGCTCACACCGAAGTTGAGGTGGTTGACGGGGACGGAGGAGACGTTATTACGGACGACGGCCGAGGTTTATTCTGTGAAGGAATTCTGGATCTGGAGACTGGGATCCGGGGCACCATGGAGACGTTCCTTTTCGTCTCCCCTCTTTTTACCCCCTTCTCTTCTGGTTTTTGCTGCTCGCAGGTCTTTTCCGGGGTTCGCCAAGATGCGGACGGGACACACGCACTCTCTGCTTCTAGGATGGGGATACGCAGGCAGAGTGGCAGGACCAAGACGCACAGGTTGCGCAAAGTAGAGGTACAGAAACGTACGAAACCCACACACACCCGCGCCACTGATAGGCTTCACTTCCTAGCAATTCAGCAATGCAGGGTGTGCCTGACTGCCTCTCCTCTGGCGCATGGAAAACGCGGAATGGGTGGTTCTCCAGAGGTAAGCTTCTGGGGCGGTTCCAACGTGTGGAGAGGGGCGTCGTGGGACCGCAAAAGATTTGAGCGCGTGAGATGAGGACCTTTGCGCCGCGGCCGAGACAAGAAGAGGAGCGCAGCTTGCAGAGGGTAGGTGAAAGAGGCTGGATGGAGTTCTGGCCGAGGATGCCAAGGTAGGTTTTCGGTGCGGCTTCCGGGAGACCCGTTTTATTCGATCCTCCGTCCGCTTTTTTGCGCTGTTGCTTTACTGATTGCGGCGTCGTATGCAACTCTGTCGTGCAAGGCGCTGCAGACTCTGCATTTGCATCTCAGCTCCCGAGGTTGTTTGGCAGTTTGCTGTTCTTTCTCTGCTAAGAAAAGATCTGGGGGAAAGTCAAAAGGTCGGCTGCTGGGTAAGTTTGCCTCTCTTCCCACCCGGAACTTCGTGGTCTTACCCCATTAATACCGATGAAACTTTGACTGATCAGATCGAAGATTGCCGCTTTTGATGATGGCATCCCTGGACCAATCTGGGGCCCGGGCAAAGGACGCCAAGGGTTCAGGGTGTGGAGCACCCTCTCTGGTTTTTGCCCTCTCTCAATCCGACAGTGACGAGCGGCCGAGAGAGAGCCCACACCACTCACTCCCGAACTATGTAACCGCCGCGGCAAACGTCATACACGGACGGGTACGTCTAACACCAGCACCACCACCAGCACCACCAACCACCGCAGCCGACTGACCTCGCAAGCAGACAAGTAACACGTCGTCGTCCTTTTTCTTTCTCTTAGTCGACAAAAGGTTTCGATTACTAGCCAATTGGGCCAATGACGTGAGCTGCCCACACTGGCTCCCGCAAAAAAAAAAAAAACGAGGAATCTTGAGCCGCGGCTCGTCGCAAAAGAAAAAGGAGGCTTATCCCATCTCACGCATCCTTGGTCTGCACTGCATCGCGGTTGGAACTTTCGCCTTTTTCCCCGCAGTTTGTCGTTCGCAGACGGACGAATAAGACTGATGGTGTGAGCGCGAGTGTAACGTAGTGGAGGGGAACCAGGTCAGCATCGACGGTTCTTGACCAATTTTGACAAGATGACAAGCGGCTTAGAAAAGTTCTAGTCGTCGAAGCGCACGTCGGCACATGATCTGGTGCATGATCGGGTTGGATTGGCGCGTTCAATTGGGAAGTCGAAGCCGTTGGTTCGTTTCAACTCGTTTGCGATGCCATGTTGGTTGGAGACACTGCTGTGCCGCGCGGCGGCCATGTCCGAACGGACTTCTGCCCACCCTCATGTCCACGAGATCCTCATCCCATGCTGCTCTTTTCCCTCAAAGCCGCACGTAAGAGGCGGGGGATCCAGCCCGTTCAGCTCTAGCCTGGCGAGTCTTGGACGGCCTTGGTCTGCAAGAACTGGTCCAGGTTGTTGTGGGATCGTGTGCCAGTCTAGTAGTTCCGCACACCAGTGACACCACACACACACCGCGGGCTATCCGTAGCATCCCGTGGGACCATCATCTCGTCTGGTCTCCTCGTCCTTCTTTTTTCGTGTGAAGAACCCCGCTCTTCGGGCGACCGGTGCTCGAGATAACGGCCGGCATAAGGCCGGACCCACCGGCCGTGGAGTTCGCCCCGACGCAGACCGAAACTGATCTCGTTGCACTGCGCCTGGGAATGACATCAAGCCCGTCCTCCCCCGCTTTTACTCGCTGTTTGCGGCCGACATTGCCTACTCCCCCCTCGAACCATCGGCCGACCAGCTGCGGCTACTCGGTGTGCCCACCCCGAATCCCCATGCTGCTGCCATCCCGGAATTCCTCGCGTGCAATCGAAGAAGGATTCGACTGTCTGTCATTGAAGAAGTACTTGCATCCGCATCCCCCCGTTGTGACCCGTTCGCATGCCCCAGTGGGGGATGATCCTGCATTTCCGGGGCCCCCTCGTTGACAGAGCTGCGGTTCTCCCAGTCCGGCCTGTTGGTGCTCATCTCGTGACATCTCCACAGATCTGGGGATGGGGTAAGGTAGGTAGAGATGGGAGAATGAGGGGTAGCTTTTGTTCGAGAAAGCTGTCTTGTTCCTGTTCCCCATGGAGGGAGCTAACCCGACGCCGCACCTAAGCTGTTGGAGGAGCTGAGCTAGGTTTCCCACATGCGCCGCGCACATGGTACTGGGGCAGGAGGGGAACTCACTACAAATATTTTGTCAGCCCGTGAAACTCAAAGCTCAATCGTGAACCTGTGCTCCTCTCCTTCTTCCCTCCTCACCTCGTTCCTCAAGATACCCAATTGTCCCTTCCTCTCCTTCTCCAGCTCATTGCGCCCGTCGCCGTCGTCGTCCTCGTTGGTGCCATTGAATGCTCTCGTCCCTTCTTCCCAGCCGTTTCAAACTCTCCTCCAACAAAATGTCTTCCTCTGCCGCCGCTAACAGCCAGAAGCCGTCCTTCGTCGGTGCCATTGACCAGGGCACCACGAGCACGCGTTTCCTCATCTTCAACCCCCACGGTGAGGTCGTTGCGACGCACCAGCTCGAGTTCAAGCAAATCTACCCCAACCCAGGGTAAGTCGCGCCCTCAATTGGGTAGCTCTGGTCGCAATGGCGCGGAAAGCTAATTAGTGTGCGACAGCTGGCACGAGCACGACCCCGAGGAGCTTGTCTCTTCGGTTGAGGCGTGCATTGATGGCGCTGTCCAAGCTTTTGAGACTCAGGGCCATTCCCGCGACCAGATCAAGGCTGTCGGCATCACCAACCAGAGAGAGACCACCGTCCTTTGGGACAAGACCACCGGCAAGGCTCTGTACAACGCCATTGTTTGGACCGATACCCGTACGAAGGACCTCGTCCGCAAGCTCAAGCACCGTCTCGGCGCTAGCGAGCTCACCCAGCGATGCGGTCTTCCCCTTTCCACATACCCCTCCGTCGGCAAGCTTCTCTGGCTCATTGACAACGTTCCCGAGGTCAAGGATGCTTACGAGCGCGGTGTTCTGGCCTTTGGTACCGTCGACACTTGGTTGGTCTACAAGCTCAACGGCGGCCCGTCGCGCGATGTCTACGTCTCCGATCCCTCCAACGCCGCCCGTACCATGTTCATGAACATCCACACTCTGCAGTACGATGAGGACCTCATTGACTGGTTCAGAATCGACCCCAAGAAGGTCAAGCTGGCCAAGATTGTGCGCTCGTCCGATCCCGAGGCCTACGGTACCCTGGCCAACACCGCACTGAGCGGTACCAAGATTACTGGCTGCTTGGGTGACCAGTCCGCTGCTCTGGTCGGCCAGAAGGGTTTCACTGCTGGTCTTGCGAAGAACACATACGGCACTGGCTGCTTCCTGCTGTACAACATTGGCCCTAAGCCCGTCATTTCCTCTCACGGTCTGCTCACCACCGTTGCTTTCGACTTTGGCCCCGGCAAGACCATGTACGCCCTTGAGGGCAGCATTGCTGTTGCCGGATCTAGTGTCAAGTTCCTCGTGGACAACTTTGGCTTCATGGAGTCGTCCTCTAAGCTCAGCGCCCTCGCCGAGACTGTCGAGGACAACGGTGGTTGCACATTCGTTACCGCTTTCAGCGGTCTCTTCGCTCCTTACTGGATCGACGATGCGCGGGGAACCATCTTCGGTATCACGGCATACACCCAGCGTGGTCACATTGCTCGCGCCACCCTCGAGGCCACCTGCTTCCAGACCAAGGCCATCTTGGACTCCATGGAGAAGGACAGTGGCGCCGCTCTCACCGAGCTCGCCGTCGACGGTGGCATGTGTAACTCCGACCTCGTCATGCAGGTAAGAATAAGCCCCGGACCTTTTCCGAGCCTCGGCGCGGAAGGAGAGCAACCACTGACGCTGACCCTTGTAACAGACCCAGTCCGACATCATTGGCATCCCTGTCAACCGTCCAGGCATGCGCGAGACCACTGCCCTCGGCGCGGCCATCGCGGCAGGCTTCGCTGTGGGCGTGTGGAAGAGTTTCGACGAGCTCAACGACGTCAACCTGGAGGGTCGCACCATCTTCAAGCCCCAGATCACGGACGAGGAGGCTGGCAAGCGCTTCGGCCGCTGGGAGAAGGCTGTCCAGATGAGCAAGGGCTGGTCAAGCTAAAAACATTATTGGAGGGTCAGGTTCCATCTTTTCTTTTCATGATTAATTTTTTTGCCATATACCACTGTGTTGCTTGGGGAATCCCATCACGACGGCGGCGCGAATGAGGTTTGGCGCCTGTTGGAGACAGCTCCGATTTGTATCATAGGTACCACGAGGGAATGACGCATTTTTGCCTCTTCGTCGAAACGTGTGTGCTTGTGTGCTGGATCTCGTGCTCCATTCGTGTGCGCTGGCCTGCAATAATTTCAAGACTGCCAAGTCGAGGTTTTCAAGGAAACCCGCAGTCGCAGCATCATCGCGATCCATCTCCACGTGCGGAAGTTCCCTGTAACGTACGGATGATCGGAAGGCGGGCTGTCCCACGTCTCCATCTTGCCTTTGACTGAGTCGTGAAGGCAGCGGCCCGCAGGGAATTGGTCGTCATTGCTGCCACCGTGGAGGACATTCCGCGCTTCTCGCTCTCCTCGGACGAAGACCGCGGAGGGTCGCGGGTGACGATCGCAAAACCACCAGCCATCTCATATGGTGCCCCGCGGTGGGAGACATCGTCGAAGCCACTGCCGTGCCCCCCACCTTTTGATGGCTATGAGACCGCATGGATGATCCTCGCAGAACCAGCCTTGACAGGGGAAGGCAACGAGCGGGGTGCGGGTTCGGACTGGCCGGGGTGCGGCGCTGTTTGCCAAATAGGGTGGGAGTTTTCAGTTGTAAAACTTGGAGACAATGAGGGGAATAGATGGCGGTAACGCGGTTCCTGCGTCTCTTTTACTGTACCAAGAAGCTGTAATAGTACCTTTGTTCCCTCTGCCCATTGTGTGTTGCGACAAATGTCTTCGGAGATGACCCTCGTTATCGTAATCGCCCCCAGGGACTCGCGGCATTGGGCGCAACGATCTCCCCTCATCCGTTCCGTCCATCCCTCGTTGCCGCGGGATGACTTACTGTGCAACGGTTTTTCCGTGAGAGACAAGGGCGCAGCGGCCACGGGACCGGTTGGTTCGTTGACTTGGTTGGCGCGCGACGGCGGCGCGGCGGAGTCTTTATTTCTCTCTTCCGCCGTCTTCCGTAGCTTTTTTGCGACACCAGATCCAAGCTCTTATTGTGGACAGCAAGTGGGCCCATGACTGGACCTGGACCGATTTTCTTCTGCGCATCCTTCTTCTCTTTGTGTGTCGGGCGAGAACACCGAAAAGCCCCGTGGCTCGCTGGCACAGGCACCTCTGGTCAGAATTTCTTCTCACTCAGACACACCACAGCGCTCAGTTGCCTGCTGTCATCTCGCGGACAAGCTTTCCCGACTCTTTTCCCCCTAGTCTCGTCGAATCTTTGCCTCTCGCTGAAGATTCGGTAGTCTCTCCCTCTTCTCCTGTTTGTCGTATCGTCCCCTCAGTCTCGACCCTGTGCACACCACCCTCTTCAGACAAGCCCTTGCTGCATTCAATTGTGCTTGCGCTTGCGCTCTGCATACCGCAGCACTGCAGACAGACAGACAAGCTTGCTGCAGGTTCGTGCACTCAACTGGAACCAGCTGCCCACGTTGCCTAGCAAAAGTCCAAGACTTTGCCCTCAACCCGGCCAACCACGGCGGGCAACGCCGGATTATCCCCATATGCGCATCCAGCTGCTGCGGCGCATCCTCCACCATCCCGGCCGGCTGAGGCAATTCGTTAGCCTGCCTTTTACTGCTCGCTGCACGCCCGCATCGCCTAGTGAAATGACCACTTTCTGACATCAAATTCGGCCCTGCTCCTCAAGGCTCCATCCAAAAGGGCCCTGATAAGAGCAAAACACTTCACTTTCTGTCAGAGTAGAAAGGGGAAATGTGGAGTTCCCACGAACATGGGACAGACATGATAGGAACGAATGCAAATGCACGTCCGCAATCAATGGCCGAGGAGGAAGCGAACTCGGTCTTCAGTCACGACGAAGGCTCGAGTGGTGATGAGACAGCCAACAATGGCTCGGCCGGGCCACCGAGAAAGCGCAAGAGGGAGAAGCACCAAAAGACGTCGTATGTTGTTTGCTTGCCGATGGATGACGCTGTAACACCTGGCTGACCGCGCTTCAGATGTGAGCTGTGCAAGGCGAGAAAGGTGAAATGCGATCGCGCAGAACCGGCCTGCTCATGGTGCGCTCGACACAACCGCACGTGTGTCTATCTTGAGAGACAGAAGCCTGGAAGCCGCATTGGATTCAGTCTAGAGCTTGAGGCCAAGGTCAACAGGCTCGACGCGCTCCTACAGGCCCTGGGTCGCCGAGTGGAGGACCACATCGCCAATGATCACGTCGCCAACGGCAACACCCAGGCCCTGTCCCCGGCCATCAGTAACCAAGCATCATCTCAGGTCGAAGGATTTCATCATGATGGGAATGGCGTCAGTCCCGCGACCGCTATTCCACGGTCAGCACCAACAGCGAACGGGAGGACGCCGGCTTTCTCGAGTCCCTTCTGGCAGGGTGGCGATGCTCAGGAGGCCCTTCAGAACGGTGACCGAACCTCAGTCCAGGCTCTCCTAAACCTTTCGGCTGGTGAATCCTTCAGTCAAACAGGTGCATCTCCCAGCATTTCTGGGCCTCGGAAAGATGCATCGTCGTTGTCGACTGTGTCAGAGTTTCCGCCACACGACATGCTCTACACGCTTGTCGACCTGTACTTCAAACACTGCAACACATGGTGTCCTATTCTTGACCGCAAGACAACATTCGGCGCCTTCTTCGGCTCGACTTCCCTGACCGAAGCCGACCGTGTTCTGTTACACGCTATTGTAGCAACGACACTGAGGTTCATGAAAGATCCACGACTATCACCCGAGATGCGATCTCATTACCACGCCTTGTCGAAAGGACGAGTCCAGATATACGCGATGGAGAATGTCAGCATCGCGGCGTTGAGAGCTTTGGTCATTCTGTGCTTGGATGAGCTCGGTACCTCCAACGGGCCGCGTGGTTGGAACATGCTTGCGCTGCTCTCACAGAACGTGAGACAGCTTGACTTGTGCGAGGAAAGCAGCGTATACCTCACGGCCGAGGCCGAAGATACGCCGCATACCGGGTCGATACGAAGAGTTGCAACAGGGCGTCCGGAGTCGTGGATCGAAGATGAGGGCCGGAGGAGACTGTGTTGGATGGTATACCTTCTCGATCGATACGCAACGATCGCAACGACCACATTCGAATTCATGCTCGACGACAAAAAGATGAAGCGCGGCCTTCCGTGTTCGTACGACTTGTTTTCCCGAAATGTGCCAGTCGAGACGAGATCATGGAGCCCGTCCTCCGATCCGACAGCTCCTCCAGCGATCAACAAGCCGGACAACTTGGGAAGCTTCTCGTATCACTGTGAAATTCTCCGGATACTCAGCAAAGTCCACGATTTTCTGAAAACACCCATCGACGTAACATCATCGGGCGAGATGGCCGTCTGGCGCAACACATACAGGTCACTAGATGGTGCGCTCGACAACTGGTTGCAAAGCCTGCCGAGTGAATACAGCAGGATATCGGCGCTGTGCCACTCCGATCCAGCCAGCCGTGTCGCGAACTGGTTCATGCTGCATAGCGCGTATGTCACATCGGTGGTGCGCCTGCATTCCTCGGCTGCGTATCCCACCGTGAGATCTCACATATTCGTCCCGTCACATTATGCAATGCAGCGATGCCTGTCGGCCGTGCAAAGTCTCGGCGACATTGCGCAAGACGTATTCGAGGCTAATGGTCTCGACCTGCTCGGGCCCCCCTTTGCCTTCTCCCTATGGGTTGCTGCTCGGTTGCTGCTCGTCCATGCCGCAACCGTAGGCTGCCCGGTTGATCCCAAGATTGATTTCTTCATCGAAACCCTCAGACATGTCGGCCAATACTGGGAGGTGGCAAATAATTATGCCAAAATCCTTGCTCGAGTAGTTCAGCGAGGACGCCAAGGCGACATGAACTTTACTGCCATGAGAAAGTCAGTACCCCGTGTTCGCCATCCCTCCAGCGCCTGGACTTTGCTGACAGTGTGATCCCCAGGAGTGCTCATGATTTGGTGACTTTGACATCCTCAACACGGCGGTCTGGCTTGGAGCCCACATCGACCCAGGTGACGTCGTTAAGCGAGCTGGACAACATCGACGTGTTCGACTTCTTCAATTATCCGAAGATGTCGGACCCACAAACGAGAGCCACCAATGGCCAGACCAATATTTTGCAAGCGCAGGCCATGAGCGGGCTAGGAGGCGATCCCATGAGATGCACAGGCGTACCAGACCCAGAATCAGACTGGCTGGGATTCAATACCCCTTTCAATTGAGGCGGTGTCGGCGGATTTCGCGACCCGCGAGGTTTTTGTTGCCAGGCTTGACGTGTCGTGGAAGACACCACATACCACTTGAAGAAAGCTGTGGCTGGCGCTGGAGGATTGGTTTTGGAAGGCGTTTCTGGGGCGCTGTAACCTTGATTATTGATGGATCGATCTCCTGTGGCTTCGAGATACAGCCGCAAGGGAGGTCGGCCCAATTGAATTCGCTGATCCCCGCACAGCTGACGAGACACACTCCACCGTGATTGGGCTCAGCCACTGGCCGTCCGTGTTCGCCATGACGTTGAAGTTGAAACGTTGTCCCCTGTCCGCCCTCAACATCTTGGAACTGCTCTTCACAACCTGCAACGATCTCATCAACCATTGAAACTGACACAGTCCATTGTGAAGAGACGAACATACCACTTTCTTCAATTTCAATCAAATATGGCGCCAAACCAGGGTCTCGTGCACCTCAAGGAGTACGACATCAAGGACAGCAATGTCGAGCTCATTGGCTCAGACATTGACCATCGCGTGAAGTACAACTCCGCCGCAACCGAGCCCGCATGGAACGACGGAAAGGTCGGCCAGGAGGCAGGTCTGCACATCTGGCGCATCGAGGAATTCGAGGTCGTCCCTTGGCCGAAGGAGAAGTACGGCCAGTTCATGGACGGCGACAGCTACATTGTGCTTCACTCGTATAAAGTCGGCTCCAAGGACGATGCTGAGAAGCTAGGGCACGAGATCTTCTTCTGGCTCGGAGCCCACACGACGCAGGACGAGGCCGGCACTGCGGCGTACAAGACGGTAGAGCTCGATGAGTTTCTGCACGGCGCCGCCACCCAGCATCGTGAGGTGCAGTCGGCGCCCTCGGATGACTTCTTGGAACTCTTCCCCCGGATTCAGATCCGCTCAGGTGGTGTCAGATCAGGATTCCGCCACGTCGAGGAGGATGAGCCTAAGGGAGAAATTCTCACGCTCCTGCGTATCTTCAAGAATCCGTCCGTTGGCGCGAGTGGTGTTGTGGTGCACGAGGTCGAGCCCATGTGGAAGAGCTTGGACGACGAAGACGTATTTGTGCTGGACACTGGCGACAAGATCTGGCAGTGGCAGGGCAAGAGCTGCAGCCCGATGGAAAAGGCCAAGGCTGCGCAAGTCGTCAACGACATGACCCTTGCGAAGCACATCGATGTAGAGGTGTTGACACAGGAGGAGTCGAGATCCCGCGTCATCGTGGGCTTGCTCGGTGGTGACGACGACACCCCCCAGTCCGGATTTAAGTGCCCCCGTCCTGTCAGGTCGGCGTCCAAGGCCCACGCTGGCGAGCGGCCCCAGAAGCTCTTCAGGCTGAGCGACGCATCTGGCGAGCTCAGATTCGACCTGGTCAAGGATGGAAGCAAGGCTTCCATGTCAGACTTCGATGGACAGGATGTGTTCCTTTTGGATGATGCCGGACGTACCGTCTGGGTGTGGGAAGGACAGGGTGCGAGCAGGGGCGAGAAGGCAAACTGGTTGAGAGTCGCCCAGGCCTACATTCGCCAGTTGCAGGGGGCAGACGAGGCCAACGAGGCGCACCTCACGCCCGTCGCCAAGGTGGTTGAGGGCAACGAGAGCCGGGCTTTCATGAAGGCTGTTCAGGCGTAAGAGATGGACGAGGATTGTCGAAGTACTAGGAGTATCTTTTCAGGCGAGTGGTAAATCTAAAACAGGATATGTTTGCTGTCGCAGTGTTTGGTATCGTGACGCGACTCCATACTTCCGATGTGTGTGATGTTTGACGTGACGTTGACGAGAGACTCGGGTTTGTTGTGGCAAACGTTGCGCAGACTCCTTCCCGCCCGTCGCAGCTGCCACCCGACCTCACAATTCTCATTCGGAAGGCGGTGGGTGATCTTCCGGAAGAGACAGTGAAGGAAAGTGCGGTCTTGCTGGACGGCAATCGACCTGGGTGGGGTCCTGCCTCAGCTGGAGCACTACCTTCACTGCCATTTCCCATCCAAATATCACGTCTTCACTGATTGCTCTATTGAAATAGTGGTCTGCATGATAAACGGCTCGTGGGAATGTACTTGAATCAGGCTTTCAACGGCCACTTTGAAAATTGATTAGTACTCAAGCATGAAATCTAAACATGAAATGCAATGAAACGGCAATTCCGTTATCCAGGTCAATCATCCTCTGTACTCGGGAGCTAAGACAAGAACACCAGTGGCGATGGGGGAACAGAGCCGATCAAATGACAGCAAAGGACGACAAACCCGCCAAAAAAAAAAAAAAAAAAAAAAAACCAAATTATGACGAGGACATCCAGCTCTATGGCTGGTCAGCAGAGATCTTGCTCAATCGTCGATGATTCGTTATGACATCATGAGAGCCGTGGCAGGAATCTTGTTAGGTGGCTCGTTGTCAGAGTCAGTCGAGCTGAAAGAGCCTGATCCCTTCTTTCCTCTCGGGGCCAAGGGATCGGGCAACGGATGCAGCATGATTGATCCCGGGCGCCCCTTAATCATGCTCATGAGACCTGGAGTTTTGGTAAAAGGGCGCTCCTTGGTATACGCCTCCTTTGCTCTACGTGTAGCCTCCCTGTGCAGACGAATGGTGTGAAGATCCATTCGATCGAGATGGAGGGCCAAGATGTCAGTCAGTGAGTATGACAAGCTGTGTTCATATGCATCTTTAACAAGACTTTCAAACCCACACTCAGTGAAAACCTACCTCCTTGGTCTATGGTTAGTTTCTTTGTAAAAAGGGCTCCAGTTGGTCTTCCCTGAGCAGTGATGCACCGGCATGGCAGCAGTTGAGGAAAGTCAAGACATCGCTTTTGACTTGGAGAATGGCCTTTGCTACATCCGTCCAATGGAACCACGTCCCACCCCTTTCATGGCTGTAACTTTCAGTTAGTAGAAACTTCCTTTCAACAGGAAGAGATAAGCTACAACGTAGATAACTCTGAGGAGGGTTGTATCGCTCTTACCTGGCCAGGATCAAGTCATTCCTAGATTTTGAAGTCAGTCCGCCATGACCATAGAACCAAAGGATCAATAGCGTGTTCATCTTCTCGGCGGCATTGAGATCATCGACGGAGTTTTTAATCTTGCGGTTCATTGACAGGAGAGCGGATGTTTCCGGGACAAGAAACTCCTCCACTTCGTAATTGTAGGATTCGAAGGCCGCCCGCACCCTTTTCATCTCATCCTCAATCAATGATAGGCCAAAACGGTAAAGATCGTGGTGTGCCCATGTGATGAGTAGAACCCGAATTCTGTCATAACGTCTTTGTCCTTTTGTAAATGCTTCAGGACCTGGCGTGTCAAGTGACGCCGAATAAGAGTCACCGCCTTCGCGAAATTCAATCATCGGGGGCTGGAGGGCATCGTCTCTTGTGACATCTGAATTCCAATTGTTGCCTGGTATGAAGTTAAATGGGTAATGCAATGGCAATGTAATCGGCTTGGTGCCTGAAGATGAGCCGAGATTGCAGGCAGTCGAATCCATCTGATCTAAAGAAAGTTGGCTCTCTGTGGCATTACTCTAGTTAGCTCCTTAACTATGCCCCGATTTCTAAGGATACTGTGACACATACCTGTGCCTGGAAACGGCCGCTTTGGACTCAAGGAAACGGCCTTCAAACGGCCATCGCCGTGGCAAAGAAGCTGGCCAAGTACTTGACAGAACAAAATGCTTTCGTCTTCGACTGGGACTGTTCGCTTGACACAGTCAACGTTTCTAACGGCTTGTTGAGCTAGTATGAAAGTTAGAAACCGTTTGATCATGCGCACATAGAGAGAGAATACTTGCCGAGAATGTCAATCGAAAGATCAGTATGGTTGCTAGGTCCAAGCAGAGCAGCATTCATGCGCCACCATTGAATCGCAACTCGAATTCGCTCCCACGACAACTGTTGAGGGCCGCTTTCAGGGGTGGCGTACCAGACAATTCCTTCGTCTTTCCGTTCCGATACGACAAGGAGGCCTTGAGAGACAGGGGGCTTGAACTGTCTCCTGTTTCCAGTTTGCAGCAATCCGAGCGTGTGTTCGCGACTCACCAAGCGCACCTCGCGCACGCAACCGCGCTCTACGAAGACTTCTTCTAGCGGCGGTGTCATTCTCATCATCATCATCAAAAGTCATCCTGCGAATTTAAGCTGCAGTCAGGAAGAATTCCATATTGGTGATGTTCGTGGTTTAGTTAAAAACATTTATACAATGGGAAGACTATGACGTGGCGAGCAGTCAGAGGTTCCCAATAAAGAGGACCAGGGAACCGTCGTCGAAATTCCACTTTCCTGCGGCTGCTTGTGGTATAGAGGCGAAGCTTCTATCTTCATTCCACCAGGAGTTGATGCAATTAAAAAGCCTGTCAGCTAAGTGTGATAGGTATATAATTGTCTTAGTGTGTCCTAGCCTCTCCAGGCTTCAGCAATGGTGGTTATAGCTGCGACGCTTCTCGCAACCCGCCAATTCTGAGCATGAGCCAAATCCACTTCTTTGACTAGGTGCGCCAAATTGTTGTCAAACTTGAAAATCCATACCATGTCTTGCATCATGAGTAAACTCCAAAACGTTTGTGGGCGTTTTTTTTAAGACAGATTCTGCTGTGTTAGTCTACGTGAATTTGCGTTTCAGTGACGTAAAGAAACCCCTTTGACTTGTGAAGGTGCCTACTGATTCAAAAGGTGAGGGCCACTTGGGACAACAACAAAAGAAACTTTATTCTAGAACAGTGGAGAATAACACAATTGGAAAACATCTTAGCCAACTCCAGCCAACCCAAGTTCAGAAGGCCAGGATTCAAAACATAGGTGGCAGCATAGCATGCAATCATTACCATAAAGCACAATAGTCTATGAGCAGCAGTTCAAAATATTAGGTGACCTCCCATATGTGGTAACGGCAAGCATCCCCTCCTTGTACGAACATCGTAAGGTCTCCTATCGTGGCATGTAAAACATTGAAACCGCTAGGCCAGAAAGTGCCAGCATAGAATTTCCCTCGATAGTGCACATTTACACCGCGGCCTTCGAAGAGGATCTGGTCTGACATGTGTCGCCGGATTTCATTGGATAAGGCTGACGAAATTTGTAACATTGGCTTCGCTGATCCGGGATCCGAGCGCTACGCCTGCCTTCAACATGCCGGTGGCGCGGTTGTCGTCTTGACTGACTGTTGAAAATCAGAATTGGTTAAGAGGTAAACCGGAGAAAGACATCATTCTTCGTCAACACATAAGAGGACATATAAGTCAACGTCAAGTTCAAACAGTAAGATGCTCGTCATGTGACAGAGCAAGAAGTTCGATTAAGGTATAGTATATCATATCAAATAACAATGTACCACACCGATTGCAACCAGAACGCCCAATACCCCATCAATACCCCTATTCTATCATGTCTATATCTAATTCCACGCTACCGATCAAGTCGTTATTCATATGTCGGCCAATGACCCGCATTGACAAGGTGTCTGTCCACCGAGTATTACAACGCCGGATGCGTAACGAATGCCAGCTACGAGATGCAGACTGGAGAAGCAAGCTCCCGGTGCGGAGACGGGGCGGAATCACCGCCAGCCTGGGACCTGCCTCTAGGCATGCTGACCGTTGAAGGGAGCCATGATCTGCGTCAACTCGTTGTTGATTCTTGTCTTATGTTGCTCTCGAGTGACGGTAGCGTTCGCAGCTTGACTGGATACGTGATGGGTATTGCCGCTACTAGAGGACGGCTCGGCATCGAAAGACGCAAATCGTCGCTCTGCAAGCTCTCTCGAAGACTCGGCCGAGGAGTACACGTGGGGCGTTTTGTCGGCGGCGTTGCTACGCAAGTAGATTAGGTTTAGGAATTATCTTGCCTGGAACCAAGAGAAGAGTGCGTACCCTGATCTGCCCGAGACATTGTTCCCTGAAGCCATATCGAAAAGCGTGTTTCAAGGATTTTGGCGGGCGAGAGATCGGCGGTCGAGTTTGGTGCGGAAAGGACAGAAGAGACTGAGAGACAAAACAAAACCAAAGAGTGTGTTTACTGTATTACTGAGAGTGAAAAGAGGAATCTAAATGCTTTCTGTCTTCCACGGGAGCGACCGTCACTCCCTCGGCCGGGTTGCTTGGTGTTTTATAGCAGAAAAGGAAGTGTCGTCGGATCGACTTGGGCTACATCGCCACATTATTCTCAGGCTGGGAGCTTTGAGGCCACTCAGTCCCTCGCCGCGTATCCTGACATGTTTCGAAACCAAGCCCCAGTGCCAAAGGGGCCTGGGTTCACCGAAATGTACATTCTGCTGTCGTCGACGGTGTCGGGTGGACTGGGTGCATCGGGGGCTCGATTGGCCATCGATGGCTCTGCCGAATGGTTGCGGGGGCGATTGGAGGAGGTTGTCTGCTGAGGGTTCGGGGGCGTGGACGCCTGAGAAATAGAACGCGGCCGGGTTGGCATCGAGGGAAAGGACAGTGAACGTCATAACCAAGCTGAGCTTGGGAGTCTTGTATCAGCAGTAGCGGGCACTGGTAGCCGCGAACAACTTCTCCCAAATGTCCACTTCGATGGCTGAAAGGTCGAAGGCTCTGCTCTCCATCAGAAGAGGACAATATGCTGCAAAGAGACTGTGGACAAGGGGAGCAAAAGAAGAGGGGAAATGTCCAAGGGAAAGCCACGTTGCTCTGCAGGCCAGCCAACACCGGCTCCGGGCCGGAAGCGGGCACTGCCGCCAGCGGGTGGAGTCGGATTCCGAACGGTCGCAAGTAGCGGATGCTCAACACTTTTCCAGTTCTTACATCGAAATCACTGCTCTTCTTGGTTCCTTCCACACGTTTCATCGAGAATTTTCGCCTTTGACCGGGAGTGATGGAGGAATTCACTGCAGGGTGAGCACTTGCGCGGCGGCATAAATTACAGCGACGCACGACGCTGTGCTGTTTCTCGGACTCGCCGGATTTTGGGCATGATCTGCCCTCCCACAATGTTGACAGAGGTACCTCGAAAGTCGTCTCAAGAGCAATCGACCGTCGTTATTCTTCGCCTGCAGGATGGTGGTGTCAACTTTGAAACCACGAACCGAGGGGATTCGCCGAGCCCCTCTGTTCATTCAAGACTGAAGGGATGGCCGTTGGTTGAGAGCAGTCGGGAACCAATTTCGGAATCATACATTTCTTTCGTTGGTATCGGCGCATCAAAACGGATTTCCGCGATCGCCAGTTGATTTGATGTAAACCAATCGAAAAAAGAGGCAATGGGCTGGTCGAAACGGCTGGGCATGCGCGCTTCGGAATGTAGCGCGGCTTCTGGAGGTATCGGTCGGTTGCCTCAAATTCGTGAATGGAACCAGAGTGGTTCGCAACAGGTTGCTTCCATCAGGATCGCTTACGGTAGTTTGGGCTCAGTGAGGAGTTCGGGCCAAGTGGTGCCAGGTGGAAGTATCGCCACGCTGGTGAGCCTGTACTCGCTGAGTGAGTGTACTTGTTGTGAAGGCATGGCATGGCTAATCAAGGAAAAGACTTTGACAGAGCATGATAACCAACTCGTCAAGTCTGCTGTCTCAAGCAAGGATGCTGTAATATGATTTCCCCCCCTCTCACTGGTTTTCTGATGTACCGAAAAGTTGGCAAAAGTCTCGAGAATTTCGGGCCCCGGATGAACCAGTTCCTGGTCGGTCAGCGCGAGCGTTCTAGGCCAGGTCAGTGCAATGCATGCTGCCATCATCATTGCCGGATTACCCACATTCGAAACGTGAGGTTTCAAGGTTATTGACGCAAAATCCGTCAAAAATCGCATGGTATGTTTTGATTCAGAAGAAGACCCAAAAGCAGAACTCACAAGAAGGATGCAGGAAAGAGATGTATTTATGGCGTTTTTGCAGGCCCAAGTTATTGAGTCTCGGCGCCTAAGGAGGACGGACGTAAGGCCGAGCAGCAAGGGCCAATGAACCCCACGACGGAACATAGTACGAAACCGTTGGCATTCCCCCATGGTTCTTTGGCCAATCAAATCTTCATCGCCGATATGACTCCTCCAAACAATTCGCTCCGTAGTCAATCTCGAATCATCGCGAGACGCCCCGCCGGGCCCATTGGTCAGGGTTCTCAGCCAAGAGCTGTCTCTTCACCACATTCGATGATCTGTTGCGCTATCACCGCCAAACTATGCAGCGCAGTGCACATATCACACTCTTTTTCGCTAGCAAAACTCCCGATGTTACGTGATGCCTAGCACCAAAGGATTAATTGGAGTCGGGATGCTAACATGGGGCACGCGAACTATGTGTGACGCATCACTTGTAAACACAAATCAGCGTTGGGCCAAGATGTCCACCATCTACAGCAACGTCAGCAAAAAACAGACTACTCTCCTGTTTTCAGTGGCCATGGCTTCATGCCAAAGTAGTGGAGTTAAATGAACTCATTCAGTAAAAGAACAAACCACCAGTGTATCACATCCCGAGTCTTGCAGCCAGTGAATTAGCCCACTATTCTGGCAGTAAAAACCAGTATCAGTGACTCAATAAGTCTGTATCAGGCAGACGCCCTTGTTTTCTCTTCGGCACCTCTTCACTCATCCGCACTCGGAATTAACGCTGCTAATCTAGCTAAACACAATTTACAAGCTCGTATAACAAAGAAAAAGAGCAACACACTCAGTGACCTAATTATATTCAAAAGTTACAGTAAGCGCGGTAAAGCTAAACATGGAACCAGTCTAGTATTCTCGACATCTTCACACTAATAGCTTTCGTCCTTGAACATAATTCGGGCGGAGATGTCAACTGGATCCTAGCAAAAGTCATACTTCTGCTGTGGGAAAGACCGTGGTATCGTTCTTCACTACAACGTCGTGGCTTTATCTAGCACGCTTAAATTCTCATCTTACATCTGCTGAACCTTCCGCTTTGAAACGTGTAAAATTACGCAGGGAATACCTTAATATAGCTACTAAAACTATATTAGTTATCGCATTCAACAACTAACGCTCGCAGCACCATCCCCCTAAACCTTCCTTCACAGGGGAACACGTCGGGCTGCAGTGTGATCGTGTCTTTGTCGTCCCGGGCGGTAACGCGGGCGTCGGCTACGAGCTGGTGAGGCTCCTTTATACCACAAGAGCCACCGTGTACATGGCATCGCGCTCCAAGGTAAGCGTCAAGAACGTCTGCCGCGCCTGGGGCTTCATCGGCCTCATCGCAGTCCTTTGAAAGCTGTGGATGACTTGGGCATCACGTCCGTCGTGACTAATAGCCCTGGGCGACCAGGTGGCTAGGCAAAGACCTGTAATAGCGGCCGGTGTAAGGCGCATTCGGGTCGCCCAGCTCATCGTACAGCTCGGTTCCGACAGCAATGTGCCAGACCTTGGCGTGCTCGCGCCCGACCTCGCCCGGATTCTCGGGCTCGGGAAAGCCACGCACGAGCTTGACGCAAGGGGAAGCCAGGGCGAGCTCGTCGACCATGATGAAGAACTCGTACCTGGCGCCGCGGGGCACGTAGACCGTTTCCTGCGGGTCGCTCTGGCTGGGCTTGAAGGGGAGCATGCCCTCAGACTCGACCCAGGTGCGGAAACGGCGCTGCAGGTCGGCGATGGAGATGTTGTCCAGGGAGGGGTCGTCGACGAAGATGAAGTCCATGTTTTGGAGGATTTCCGGGGCGGGGGAGTCGGCAATGCGTTTGCGGAGGTTGGAGAGGACGAGGGCCTTGAACTGGTCCCATTTCGAGGTTGAGTCGGGGGAGTAGGTTGTGCGGTAGATGACGAAGCCCCATTTCGGATAGCCGCAGTCGCGGATGTTGGTTTCGGGTGTTGGCTCGGGGAATTCGTCGTCGTCCGCTTTGAATATGTCGGAGCCCGAGTCTGAGGGTGGTGGGGAGGACATGGCGTGAGGGTGATGGTGACGGTGGTAATGATGATGAAGAAATGCAAGGGTAAATTTCGCAGGTGACGGAGCGATGGACTGGGTCGGGAGTCGTTGGAAAATGGTGATGATGCTTGTTCGGAAGTGCTGATTGATAATGATGCGAGGGATGCGCTTGATCAATCCTACCTGAGGTAGTGAGCGCATGCTGGCTTTGGAGGATGCATGGAGAGTATTTAATTCAGCGGACTTGGGCTGGAACACTTACATGGCACCTACAGGCTACATGTAGTCTGTTTATTAAATGCAGTAGGGTGACACTGGCGGGCCGCCAAGGGCAGCTAACGGGCAGGGGAGATACGACATATATACATTAGGTAGGTAATAAATACATGTAGGCCACAGTACATGTTATGGTATGGTGACATTCGGCTCTCCCTGGAGCTCAGCTCCGATCAATATCATTAGAACCTGCAGTGTCGCAGATGATGCTATCTACAATGTACCTACCAAACTGCCCAGGTAACAAGGCAAGTTGGCAAGTGGAGAGTGAGTGCCAGGAGAGCAGGCGCGCGATTGGGGTTAAGGTTATCTATCGACCAATAGACACCTGGCAGCATCTGGCGGGGTAAGCCTCCTTACCTTCACTTAGTCATCATTATCTACTTAGTCATCATCATCACTACCAGTCAGAGACAAACCTCCTTCCAAACGCGATGATTATTGCTTCTCTCCAACGCATCAATCCGCCCATCCATCCATCAATCAATCAATCAGTATCTTTCTATACAGTTACTCATCTATCAGCCTGACAACAACAACAGATAGACGTCTGATACCATCACATCCCCTTCAAACGACACGCCAGTCTCCTCCGGATCACTCTCGCAGCCAGCATGCTCACTCGGCCGGGTGCGTCCAGTTGGGAATGTCATTCTCAATCTCCTGCAGATCCGCCAACACCTCGGCCCTGTGCTGCGCGTTCAGGTTGTTGCGGCTGTTGTACACCCGCCTGACCTGCCGGATACGCGCCCGCGCCCATGTACGCGCAAACTCGGTCACCATGCGAAAGTACGACGGGTAGAACTCGTTCCACTGCGCCGACAGACCCCGCGCGTCTGGCAGGTTGAGCTCGAGCTGCTGCAGCTGCGCCAGGAACAGCGCCGCCCCGTTGTCGATGCTCGTCACCACGTCGTCGTCCCGCAGGTACCCGAACAGGGCCACCAGCTCGCGGAGCGGCGCCATGAACGACATGATGTCCGTCAGCGGCGAGTCGTTGCTACGGTCCACCGCGTCCCGAAGGAACCTCCCAAACAGGTTCGACCCCATCGGCGCGTTGAAGATCTCCACACGGCCCTTGACGCCGTTGATGTTGTCCTGCAAGAACGTGAACTCGGTCGGGTGCGTCGTCGACCCGAGCGCCTCGTACAGCCGCCCCACCGGCCGCCGGATATCGGGAGAGTCGGGCGTCACCCGGGGCAGATTCGCCGGTAGCCCCGCCGGGTCGCCCCAGATGTTCTGCCAGAAGTTCTGGTTGCCTACCCGCCGCGCCGTCGTCAGCCTCCCCGCTGGATGAGCCTGTCCCACCGTTGTGCCGTCTTCGCGTACGTATCCCGCCGGCCGAGCCGCCCACATCCGACCGTGCTCCGCCACTGAAGCGAATCGCCCTACAATGACCAGCGGAATCGTGTGCTCTACCTGCCCTCGGTCGGGAGGAGGAGCGTTGTTGTCCAGGTCAATGTCGATCGCCTCGATCCCCGGGTCGCCGCAATGGTCCGACTGCGTCGCCCACCGACGGAGCACCCTCACCAAACCCTCACGGAGCCTGCGCATGAGCTGTGATGGCGGGGGGTACGCGAGCGACTCTTGGAGAATGACGATGCCGAAAGACGCCAGCCACTTGTAATCGCGCTTGTTGAGGATCTGGAACTCGCCGTCATCCTGCCGAATCACGAGCGATACCCCGGGGCCCTTCTGAGCATTAGCCGCCTCGGCCAGAGCTACACCCGTCTCGCTGTCCTCATCGCGCGGCTCAATGTGGTTGCCCCAGTCGTCGCGGTTGGTCTGCGAGCAGAAGTTGTAGTCGAGCATGCACGAGTCGACTGTGCAGGTCAGCGGCTTGGGCACCTCCACCCGGACCTTGCAGCAGAGCGCCTTCTCCCGGTCCCAGCTGCAGGCGTTGTACGAGTCACCGCTGGCGTGGCTGTCGATCTGCACCTCGTACAGGGGCTTGTTGTCCTTGTCCAGGGCCTTGCAGTTGCCGTCGACGCAGTCGGGCGAGGTGCCGCGCCAGCCACACTCGTACAGTCCCGTGTCCCGGGGGCAGCAGTAACTCTGCACGACGCTGAAGGGGCAAGCTCCCGTCTTGGTCGCCACCTTCGTGTGCGTCGAGGAGCACTCATTGCTCTGGATGCTACAAACCGGATCAGCCCTATTCAGTCGTGAATTCATCACAGAGGCGGGGGGGACTCACCATCCCGTCCAGTAGCAGTCCTTGACGATGCTCTTGAAGTTGGGGGCTTCGCAGCAGAGCACCTTGGACCCCCGTGCGCAGTTCTTGCGTGGCCACTTGGTGTCGGCCGAGGGAGAGCCTCCCCATTTGGAAGACACAACGGCCGTCTCGCCAGTGTGGCACTGCCCGTTGCAGTCACCCCAGACGCCACCGTCGTCGGGCGTGCCTCGCCAGGTGCACGAGCTCGTCGAGTCCCGGGGACAGCAGACCGGCATGCCCTTGCTGCTGTCTTCGGAGCCCTATAACACATACAAAAGTCAGCACGTCTGCCTCGCCAGTGGCATCCCTGTCAACAGCGTCACTTACGCATCCTTGCCTGTCGACGGCAACCAGGCTCTCGCCATGGGGGCAGGCAAAGTGTCCATCCTCTCTACAGCCGTCGGATTTGTACACGTAGCAGCCCTGTCCGTTCTCCAGCTTGATGGTCTCGATCAAGTTAGAGCTGGTCATCTCCAGAGCCTCGACTTTATCGGTGTTGATGTGCGCCACCTGGTGGCCCATCAGCCCGCTCATGGCCGTGAACTTGTCGTCGTCCGTGTCGACGGCCCAGATCATCGAACCGCCGAAGCCCATCTCATTGGCCCACTTGAGCTTGAGCTTGAACGTGTCGGCATCGTCGTACGAAATCCACTGATTCTTGTCCCAGGTGATGTACTTGACCGCCGCCTCCTTGTCGAACACGGGCTCGAGGTCCGGGAACTTCTTCAGGATGGCCTGGATCTCGTAGTACATGAGAATGCCGGCCTCATTGGAGCAAGGGCCCTTCTTGGCACCGCCGGCGAATGGGCATCCAGGCTTGGTACAGCTGGAATCCGCAAGCTCAAAGGCGCGCCCGTAGAAGCCATAGCCGAGGACGACCTGCTCAGGCTTCACGCCCACACGCCAGAGGAGCTGCGTGGCGAGCTTGATCTCCGTCAGATTAGTGTGGGCCTGCGCGATGGCCCCGATAGGGTTGTCCCGGTCCCAGGTGCCGTGGAGGTCGTAGCTCATCAGGTTGGTCCAGTCGGCGTACTGCAGCAGCCCGGGCATGTCGAACCAACGCAGGTACCAGAAGGACGAGGGGATGGTGAAGGTCAGGCCCAGCTTGCGCGACGACCGATCAAAAGTGTTGCGCAGCGTCTTCATCAGCAAGACGAAGTTGGGGGTATCCTCATCCCTGCCGCCGCGGTCTCCAGCGCCGGGGTACTCCCAGTCGATGTCGAGGCCGTCGAAGCCGTACTTATCAAGGAACCTGACCACGCCGTCGGCGAACTTTTGCCGGTTCGCCTGGGTGCTGGCAATCTCGCCGAACAGCGGCTGAGTGACGGTGCCGTTGTCAGAGAAGGTCCAGCCGCCGACGGCGACGTACACCTTGAGGTTAGGGTTGTACTTTTTACTGTCTACGGTGACCTGCCACAGGTCGTCCTCGTGCTTCATGTCCATGGTGACCATCTCGTAGGTCCCAGGCTCGATGAAGGTGAAGGCATAGTTGAGGTGGGTCAGCTCCTTAAGGGGCAGATCCGAGGGCGACTTCTGGTTACACTTTGACTTGTAGCTCCAGGACTCGTAGTAGCCTATGACGCGTTCCATGGCGGCGTCCTTGGGTGAGCCGCTCGGGGGCTGAGGCTCTAGGATGCAGTTAGACTGGCACCCCTCGGTGCAGAACTCGGAGGTAGTGCCGCAGAAGCCGTGCTCGCTGCAGCAGGCGTTGAGCTTGCAGGTCTGCCCCGGGTTCACGGCGTACTGGCCGCACTCGGCCTTGGCGTCGCAGTTGGACTGGCAGCCCGCGCCGCAGTAGGCAGGGGCATAGCCGCAGTTGCCCGAGGCGCCGCAACAGGCGCCGTTGGAACAGGGGCGCCCCGGGCCGCAGGTGTAGGGATCGTCGTCGAGGCGCACAGCGAGGCCGAAGGGGGCCTCCGCGTCCGAGACGGACAAGTTGCCAGACGGAGCAGGGAAAGCGGAAGAGGTGGTAGCCTCGATGACGGGCTGAGCAGTTGAGTTGTCTGCCCTGGGACTAAGGTGAGCTAACTCGACAGGAGCGCTCTCATGCCTGCTTCCGATATAAAAGGCAAGAAAGAAGAGAGGAACGAGCGAAGAGAGGGTAAAGAGAGTGGAGCGGCGGTCCCTAATGGATGATGCCATGGTTGCTGGGATGGATCGTGTCCCGCGATAAGTGAGAAGTGAACGAACGTCGACCTCAGGAAAGAGTGTCAAAAGGTGAGTCGTCTGGGCGAGCCTGGTTTCAAGGGGCATCGGCCACCCTGGGCTGGGAATGGGTGCTCTTAAGCTCAACCATCACGAAAGAGCCACGAACGATGTCGGCCGACGGTATTGTGGCTTGCTCGTCCCGAACCGCGAACTCCCAGCATTTCAGGGTCCTTCCCTTTTCAGCTCACGCAGGGGATCATCCGACATTCTCTCTAGCTCGGACTCGAAGCGAATACTACCCTGATCTGACAGAGTCTTACTTGGCAGTAGCTCGCCCGTCATTTGAGCGATATACGGATGTCTCGTGAGAATATCGCGCGCCCTCATTCAGGGCTCATGCCTTTCCGAGAGAGGAAGTTCGATGGAAAACTACCAGGAAGGATCATCATAGGGTGTCAGCCCTCATTAAATTGCACAGTTGCATGTGAGCTGCTGACGGGCGAATCCCGTGATGCTGTTCCTGGGCCACACAGCCTTGGCTGCATCAAGCGTTGCATCAAGCGTCAGCCTTGGCTGCATTTAGGCATCAGCCTCGTCGGGAACATCGCGGCGATTTTAGTTGAAAGTACGGATAGAGTTAAAGTTAGACTCAATAGGGTCAGCCCGAGAGCTGCGGGATGCAGGGGCGAGGCAAGACAGAGGTCCATCCCGGATGTGACCATGACGGCCCGGTCAGCGTTGCTTGTCAGCGTTGCACCGAGTTACGACCCATGAAAGATTGCCAAGATAAGCTATTGATATCGGTTATGATCACGTTCAAGCCTAGATCAATCCCTTTCGAGGCCTCGTGATAATGAGAATGGGGGGCATACTATGGGATGAGGGAAAGGTCGGCAGGTGACGAAGGGATGTGGGCGGACATGTCATGTTCCGAGCTGGACTGGAATGGGCTTGTGATGGCAGTGGGCATCATGGTTTCGTTTTCTGGACCATCTCACTTCCCTCTTTATGACGGCATCGCCCGATCCCAGAAATATCTGGTCGAGAACCCTCGCACCTTCGGGGTCTCATGCTCGTTACACAGCCCATCTCTACGCTCTTTTGACTCTTTGCTGTCTCCGTCGCTCGTTTTCCCCTTTCTCCAAGATGGACCTGTCCCTTCGCTCGTGGGCTCTGCCCCTTGCGATTCACTTGCTTGCCCTCATGGGCTTCGTCGACGCCCAACAGTTCATCGACGTGAAGCTGGGCTACGCCCACTACCCCGGGCTCAGCGAGAGCTGCTACCAAGCTCTCAACACGACGGTCCAGACCTGTCCCGGCTTCCTGGCCACCCATGCAGCCGCCGTCCCCCGCCTCGAGTCCCGGATGCTGGAGGCCCTCTGCACACCGGGCTGCCAGTCGTCCCTGGCTGCCGCCCGCCGGACCATCGCCTCGGGCTGTGGCGCCGAGACCGACGTCGTCGAGTTTGACCGGGTCGTGTATCCCGCGACCTACATGGTCGACCGCATGATCCACGCCTATGATCTATCCTGCGCCCAGGATGGCAACACGGGCGTGTACTGCGACGAGGTGTACCTCGATAACCTGGCCAACGGCACCGCCGCCGGCCCTTGCTCCGGCTGCTCCCTCGGCACCGCCAAGGTCCTCCTCGGCTCGCCTTTTGGCTTCGATGCAGAGTTCGCAGCCGACTTCAAGTCCCGCACGGCCAGCTGCGGCGCCGCCGGCTATGACTTTACCACGCCTGCCGCGTACGCCGTCACCACCAAGCCCGCGCCGACGTCCACGGACGGCCCGGCGTGCGCCTCGCCCTACACTGTCCAGCCGGGCGACTCGTGCGACTCCATCGCCACGGCGCGCAAGGTGTCGACCAACGCAGTTATCAGGGCCGGCGTCACCGGTCCCGGCTGCAGGAACCTCGTCCCGGGCACCCAGCTCTGCCTCCCCGAGGGGTGCGCTCAGTACCGTGTCAAGTGGGACGACAGCTGCGAGGACATCCTCGAGGCCGTCCCCGGTCTCCAGGCCCAGCACCTCCTGACCTGGAACCCCAACATCAGCCCCCTCTGCACCAACCTCGATGACATGGTCGGGCACTTGATCTGCGTCAGTCCCCCGGGGAGGACCCTGGCCGACGCCACCGCCGTCCCCTCTGGCCCGCCGACCACGACGCAGCCGCCTGCCACGCCAGTCCCGAGGCCCTCCAACGCCAAGGCCGAGTCCAACGAGCGGTGCGCGGCGTGGTACGAGATCCGTACGGGCGACTACTGCCAGATGATCTCGATCAAGAACTCGGTCGAGCTCCGCGACTTCTTCTTCCTCAACCCGTCGGTCGACGACCCCGGCTGCGGGAACCTGTGGCTCAACACATCCTACTGCGTCCAGCCCGTCGGCGACATCAACACCTACCCCTCCTACCCCTATTCCACCTCCCCGCCCTACACCCTCACGCCGCCCGACTACGTCACCACCACGCAGCCGGCCATCGAGACCGTGGCGCCCAGCGAGACGCCTGTCGTCGAGCACCCTCTCGCCTCCGGCTCTCGCGACGAGGCGGGCGGGTGTCGCGAGTTCGTCGAGCACGTCGAGGTCCCCTTGCAGAAGGACCAGAGCCAGCAGCCCGACGTGCCCCAGCTGACCAAGAACATCAACGCCTGCGACTACGTTGTCGCGGCGCAGAGGATCACGATGGAGGATTTCATCGACTGGAACCCGAGCTTGAGCAACGTGGATCCGTGTGTTTTGCAGCCCAACCTCCGATACTGCGGAGCGTACGGCAACACGACTGGTGAGATTATTCCTGAGAGCAACGAACTCCCCCCCTTTGTAAAACGTATGCTAACACAAGAACACGTGCGGCAGCCCCTGACACTTCGGACGGCGCGTGCCTCGACGTCGAGACCCCGAAGCCCGGCACCGTCGAGGGCTGCGCCTGCTTCACCAAGATCAGCGGCTTCAACGCCGGCAAGTTCCTGTGCGCGGACATTGCCGAGGACAGGAACATCACCGTGGGCGACCTGGTCCGGTGGAACACGTGGATCGGCGAGGAGTCCGACTGCGACGCGGGCCTCTACGCCGACCTCGCCGAAGACGCGGAGCGCGGCGTCTGCGTCAGGGACATGGACGGCTCGGGCACGCCGCCCACCGAGCCCGTCGAGCCCCCCGGCCCGACGCAGCCCGGCATCGTCGAGGGGTGCCGGAAGTACTACGTCGCCGCGTCCGGGGACGGGTGCTGGGCCATCGCCGACGCCAACGGCATCGACCTCGCGGACTTTTACGAGTGGAACCCTGCCCTCAACGGGGACTGTTCGGGATTGTGGCCCACGTACGCCTACTGTGTTCAGGGCCCCGCGGGGTCGGAGCCGGTCGAGCCGCCTGGGCCCACGCAGGAGGGGATCACGCCCAGCTGCAAGAAGTATCACCTCGTCAAGTCCGGGGAGGGGTGCTGGGGCATTCAGCAGGAGTACGGGATTCCCGACTACGCGACTTTTGTTGAGTGGAACCCGGCGCTTGGGTCTGATTGCCAGAACTTGTGGCCTGATTATGCCGTCTGCGTTGGTGTTTAAGCATCCTCGTCTGCTCCAAAGGCGCGTCTGAATCGCGGATGAGGGCTTGGTGTGTATGGGGAATGCTATATTGACCGCAATCACATCCTATCACACTCATGGGTCACACAGCGGCCAGTCTTTGAGACCTTCCGGCCTGATGTCCATCTCTGGAGCAGACTACTCTAATACAGCCCGCTATAATCTGTTCCTGCCCACCACTCCATTGGTCTCCCAGTGATGTTCCAATCCTTGATCCTCTGTTGGAGTTTCCTGTGCAGCGTCGGTGCATGGCCGGCACGGCTCGTTCTCAGCTTACTGCTATACTGCAAAGTACTCATGTCATCTTTTAAAGAACGTATTTAGTTTCTTTAACTTGCCTTGGTTTGAGTTTCTATTTCCATAACGGCCTAGTCCAAATCTCCCGCCTCACTGCTGCTACTGCAACTAGAACGCCGAGTCCATAACTTCTTCTCTTCCTTACCCCAACCCAAATGTTAGTCGTGAGACTTCCGAATCGGCTAGAAGCCGTTAAGAGAGGTCGCTTGAAAAGTCATTTTAGATTAACATATCCTGGGGACGCTTTAGAGTGTACATACTAATACTAACATCTCCTTCCGAACTCGAATGTGTGATTCAAGAGATGCTCACGCTGCCAGGTGTTGTATCAATAACTCCAGGCTTAGCGTACATGTGAGAGTGAGAAGAGGTTGAGTTGAACTTCTCATCCTATGACCAGCTGTTTTGGCCCGGTATATGCAGATACTTTTAGAATTCCTGAAAACATTGCGGTGGCTGCTGACAGTCACAGGAAGATGATCCCAATGGGTGAGATATAGGGAGGTCACGAACGAGTGGCCAGATGCCTCACATGAATCCGAACAGCACCCTTCGTCTTCTTGGATGAAAATCTTCTTAAACCTAATCATTGATCTAGCAAATAGGATGTTGAATACATACATGCAATGATTTCCAGTGTAAAGTTGCATTTGCACATCTGGCGTTTGGCTGGTGAATAGACCCCGTCATGCGATGGCTGCGCCGAAGGATCAATTGGCTGACTGGACCTGTTTCACAGCACTCAGCGCAAGATTGCTCGAAACAATCACAGGCCGATTTCCGAGCAGAGAATGGCACATTATGAAGATGGACTGCCAGTTATCTCTAGACATGACCTATCCCTCTGTCAAAATCCGAACTCTGAATGCGGTAGGGATGCTGCGTCTAGATAACTCAACCGCCCTATCACAAACGAAGTCCCAATCAGCCGCTTCGAGTGAAACACTTGATGAATTTCAGTTTATGTTTCTTGGTCATTGAAGCAGCTGATGGTATTTAAAGCCAAGAAGAAAAGAAATGTTTTCAATTTAAGCAGTTTGTGCCGAAGACATCAAACAAAAAGTATGGATTTCCTGAAGCTGAGTTCCCTCCGTTGGGTTACAGCAGCGTATCATCATTGTGAAAATCGTAATTCGCAGAGAATCAAACAATTACGCGAACCATAGGCGCTTAGCCTTGCGAGACCAGCGCTACAGCTAATTCAGAGGAGCTCAGGTTCCCAATCGACTGAAGTCTTGATGGACAAATTAGATCAACCATACGAGTAAATATACTGTTGTTCATTGATTAATGACCTCTGTTACCCATGCCTGCTCCCCTTCAATAGTTTCAATGAGAATATGCTCAAAACATCTCCCCAGCTTTTAGCAGCTTCTAGGTAGCTCTTCATTGTATCATCAAACCCCTCAATCTTGATTGCACCAAAAACAATAGTCAGGTAGGTCGCCATCAAACCTCAAACCCTCTCGTTTTCATTTTTAAGGTATTCATCTGCGATGATTATTTCCCAGGTAAATTAGCGCGTTTTTTCACTGCCCGTCGGCCGGCGAGTGGTAGTACACTGTATGTGTAACCGTAGTATGATCAGCACTCCTTACCTTACCCTTGCCAACATTTGCTCTCATTTACAACACCATGAATCTTTTCCCCGATATGGATTCTAATTATTATTTTGATTAAGACTTTGCGCCAGGCAACCATGCGGTGTGACTCTCAGCAAATTCTCAATGAGGCGCAAATGGACGCACGACGAAATCTGCATTTAAAAGCATTGATGCCCATTCCTGAATTTTCATCTTGCAATTCACCGCGATAACTATCACCAACGTTAAATTTGAGACGCACGAATCAGTAAATGTGCCTTTACTTCAAGAAAACCTTACCTCTCCCTTTCTGAACTATAGGAGGAAGAACGCGTTGAACTGCTCAGTGGTTATGAGTATTTGGTCGACACAGTCAACCCACTCGAGGTACTCCTGTTGTCTGCTCTTCCTCTAACTCCTCAAACGACATAAAAAATAAGACATCTAACTTGTCATCCGCAGGGTCAATTCGGCAAATGCAGCCCACGCACACGATTCAGTTGAATCGCAGGCGACTCTGGCAAGACGCCGTCAAGTCGAGTTCGGAACACAAAGTCTTTCTTCCGAAGGCAGTATGCATCGAGTCTCCTACCAGAACGGCAACGTTCTGGCCGCCAAGGATCAGGTTATTTCGAGAGCAAAAGCTGCGATTGAGTCGTTTCTCACAAACTTCGCGGGAACTGGCACATGAACCTCTTCATGGACGATGAATAACGTCTCATTTAGGAGGTAACGAATCGATGCCACTGCTGGAGCTCTAGAGGAGGCGTGGTCAAGAGGGATATTAGTGTTCCGTGGGCAATGTTCTCAGAAATGGCAGGCCTGATGTCTAGTATTGCAGCGCATGGTCTGACAGGAAAATATCGGGTGGCAGAGAAAAATGTTGGCAAAATTACATTGCATTCAGTGACACGACATCGATAGCTAATAAGATCGACTGTATGACAGTGTGACAACCTAACAACATGACGTTTTCACTGATCAACCCTGAATCTACGCACACCTATCATCGTGAATCTAATAGCGTTGATAAACAAATATGAAGGATTGTATAGATAGAGCTTGATCAAGTCTGTTGCTTTCATTGATCTATCGTAGCCCCTCTCTGGGCCTCTATTGCATGGTCAACATGGCCTTGTAGGCTATTGAACACTCTTGGAAGTTGACGTGGAAGAGTCTGTGATTCCAACCACTCCGGCCATGCGTGGAGCTCATCAGCCAGGCTACTGCCTCGAATAGTCAGGTTCCAGCAGGAAGTCGACACTTTATTGACCACTACAGACGCTATCGAGCACCTCCAAGGACGTTCACCGCTTGTTTATCTTTCCCATGATCGTTGCCACTTCAATGTTGACTCTCGCTTGGCGCTGAGCTGTAATCGCACGGTGATCGACTGTCTGGTAAGCGACGTGATGCATGTTGCTGTTCTGAGACGTCGGCTGATTCGTGTATGCCGCCAGTCGCTTCTGCCTTACGGTGGTCTGGGACCTTGTGGACGTGTGCGTATGTGAAGCCAATGGGGACGTACTATGTCTGGAATTGAAATCTGAGCCAGTATATCGTAGCTGTATTTGACAACTCGGATAGGTACCCGAAATGAACTGATTGCCGAGAGGACATGGTGTGCACAACGTTTCGAAGCGTTTCAAAACGTTCAATTTTGAACTAGAATTTTGATTTTCTGGCAACAGAACAGTCCACTAGGTAGCAACAAATCACAGAAATCGAAGTGCCGTTGCCCAATTCAACAACATGAATCCAAGGCACTCTTTCCGTTCCAGACCTTTTATCTGATGCCGACGCAGCATGCTTCAAACTGCGAACTGGTTTGCCAGATAGTGGGTCTGGATCCCAACAACAGTCCTGCACTTTGATGCCCTTCGGAAGATGTCTTCCCTCTATCGCAACGGATATTCCTAGTTCCAAGTTCGGAAACTGATTCGATTTCAACTGTGATCGCTGCGGGTGGTTGTAGGCACTCGCGGTAGTGCCGTCGCCTTGCCGCCTCGCAGTACGGGGTTCCTTTTGGAGGGACGTGAGGTGCGCTTAGCCAATGTGGCGTGCATCCAGCAACACAACAGAGCTTGGGAAGTAAGACGCACCGCTTTGGAATAAGTGTTGATAATTAGCAACGGCTTCCTCCATATAAATGCCATCGTATGATACATTCAAGAGCCATAGGTATGTGTAGCATGATCTCTGGTTGCAGCACTCTTACAGCGTCGTGGCCAGGTGTGATGTTTTCAGTGAAGAGGCAAGATGTCGAAGAAAGTCATCTCGTGACAGCAACACCTAAACGTGAAGCCATTGGGTTTGGTGAATCGAAAGTAGTATGAAACGGAGGCGTCGGGCCCGGTGCCGGCCCGTCTGATGATGATCGAGGTCGGCGGCCCGGCAGGTACCCGGTATTTTTCAAACAGATGCGGAGCTGTACTCCGGAATGGCATACCAACTCCGATTGAACTCTCCAGCTAGATTCAGAAGCGTTGTGAACCTTCCCAAACACCCGTTTTGAGTTGAAATGATCTTAAGATGCTCGCTTGAGTAACAACACGAAACGGGTACTCCACTGGAGCTGACTTCAGTTCCGGCGTGCTCACCCCGGTGTGAAGACATCACGACAGGCAAAGCTCCGTTCATCGGCTTCGGCCCGTGTGCGCACCGGAAGCTCGCGGACCAGAAGACTCCAAGATAAGACGGGGGAAATACGGCGTAAACTGATGATTTGATTGCTGGAACTCGGGCATCGAGAACTGCCGCTGCGGCCGTTGAGAAAGGCTGCGCCAGTTAGGGAAAGGGAAGGATCGTCACAGACGAGGTAATGCTGCCAATGAGAGCAATTTGATAAAAAGCATGCCAGGCAACGAGTCGTTAGCGCTGGCTGCCTGGGACAACGTGGCTCTCATGATAGAATGCCTCGTTGCCTGGCGGAACGCAGTGGTGCGCTAACTCGTTCCCATTCGCATCGTTCGCATGCTGACTCCTATTGGCGAGATTCTAACCACTCAGAGAGCGGAGAATTTGAACCACTCACAGGTTGGTTCTTTTTCACCAATCAGACTGAACTGAGATGGACTGAGTGTGAAAAGTGGCGATCCATGAGGCAGTGACGATGTGGCCACCCCATTGGTCCGTGGGCAAAGTGGCTCGAAATGCCTGCTCGATTGATCGGCCCCTCGTTCAGAGCTCGTCAAGGCCGAAATTTGAAGCTTGATAGTATGAACCACCGTCCGGCGACGTCTTGATCTGATCATGATTGTATTTGCGGGTATGTGCGATGTGACCTTGTCCAAGCGTGGTGATTTCGTGCTCTCAGAACAATCCTCGCCTCAGCTTGGAAAGGTTATGTTGACGGTTGGAATTTCGACTGCGTTCATGAGGGCTGGTTTTTAGAGTGTCCTGAGAGATGGTTAGCAAAAAGGCTTGTAAGTACGGGAGACTGTGAACCTACTGACGTGGAAGTTTGGCTGATGGTGGAAGTTTGCAGAAGATGAGAGCTCAGAGGGGGTGCTGATGTGTTTATACGTGCAATAGACAATCGGCCTACAAAGTTGAAAGCGCTGCAAGGCGCCACTAATAGTTCGCCATAAGCCTTCGAAGCATATGCGGCGAGGAAGGGCTGAACAAGAGTGGGAATGTGGTCACAGAGAAGGGTGGACGAGAGTATATGTGAATGGAAGAAACGGATGGCTGACAGCTCCGGTCACCTTACACTTCGCTTAATGATTGGTTCTGAGGTAGGTAAGGCATGTCACGCGGTCTTAGTTACCCGAGACACCCTTACGAAGGCAGCGAATGGGACCTCTAGGGTAGTCTTGGCGATGCGGAAGCCTTTCCATTTTAGGCAGCCGCATGTAGCCCTAAGTTGCCTTGAGCAGGGTGGGTGGCAGGACATTGCGGCCGTAATGTGCAGATCCTCAAATCGCGCACTGACGTTTTTCTCGAGTCCGTCAAAATACCGGTTCCCTTCAATTCGACAACCCAGTTCCCACCACCCACCGTCTCAGCGATCTTCTCCGTGGACCGCTTGCCTACGCGGCTGTGGCCACACGTTTTATTGCTGAATTGTTTCCCAGGGCAATGAGAATCTTCACAAATTTGACATCCTGGAGAAGCGAGCAGGGGGATTCACTGGGTCATCTGACGAGATGCAACTCACCGTACGATTACGCCACTGTCTAGACCTCCACAGTTGTGGTGAAGAGGTGGGTTGTTCTTCAGCCCTTTCGATTACACACTGGTCCTCTGTTGCGATGACCCCGCCATTGAAAGTTTTGAGTAGGTGCATGCTTGACGGTACGCGATCGATTTATTGCAAGACCGAGTCCCAATCGTAGGGGGGGGGGGGGGGGGGTGGCAGGGGGGTTGGCTCGGGGTCACCGCAGCAAGAACTGCACAATCTCTCGAGATCAAAATTTTGTCCAATGTTCATTTTAACCACTTCAGGAGTATCCTCCATGAACATCCGCAACTCTAAGAACAACACCAGCATTCCTATCTCCGACCAGGTCTGTCAAAGCAGCCACCAGCGCATCAGCTCCATTGTCGGTGACCTGATGATGGAAAACAATCCTTCCATTCGGGAAGACTGAAACCCGACGCCTTGCACAGTAGTCCACAAACGAAGCGGCCGGGATGTCGACGGCAGCCAGATCAAGAACGATCGTGTTCGTCTGAACCGAAGCGCCAACTTGTAACCCAATTCTTCAATCTGGGCGGCCGTTTTCTTTGTTAATGCGTGAACATTGCCCATGCGTGGAAGTGTGTAGTTCAAGGCTTCCAGCGCAGCAGCGGCCATCATTCCTGGTTGCCTCGTGCCACCCCCAAACATCTTGCGGAACCATTTGGCACGCTCGATGAACTGCTTGCTTCCGAGGATAACGCTTCCCATGGGTGCACCGATGCCCTTTGCCAGGCAGATGGACAGGCTGTCAAAGCATGCTGCATATGCCTTGAGGTCGACGCCTTCGCCGATGACACCATCAAATAGACGCGCGGCATCGAGATGCATCGCCACTGGCTTCTGTCCCTCTGGTACGGGGAAAGACCGCACAAATTCCGAGATGGCTTGAGCGTCTTTGAGGGGAAGAATTGTACCGCTGAGGGTATTTTCCAGAGACACCACACGCGTTGGAGGAAAATGGACTGAAGACGCCAAATGTTAGACATGCTAATCTTGATTGTGAGGATCCGAAAGAAGCTCACTGTTTTCATCCGCAATCATGTTCGCTTTGACATCGTCGAGAGTCAAGTGGACTCCATTCTTGGGGTGAACCGTGGTGGCAGACGCCTGAGACATGACTGGCAGGGCGCCGGATTCCCAGCAGTGTACATGGGCACGGTAGTCCAGAAGAACCGTATGAGGCGGCTGAGTGAGATGGGTGCGGAGGCAGATCTGGTTGCCTTGAGTGCCAGAAATTGCCCAGAGAGCGGCTTCCTTGCCAGTCAACTCCACCAGCCTAGCCTCGAGAGCCTTGACGGATGGGTCGCCGTTAACATCGTAGATATCATCGTTCACCGTGGCTTCGAGGATAGCCTTTGATGTACCCCAGGTCAGCGAAAAAATTCCATAAGTTTCTACGTAGGCGCTGGAGATACGAGATCTGCCATACCTGCATCATGTCTGGCGTTGGAACCGTGACGACATCAGAGCGGAAGTCTCTCGATGCTTTGTCAGCTGCCGCCTCCCACTTGGTCATTAGAGCAGGGGAAAATGCCATGAGCTCATCATTCTTGGAAGGAGGCATGTTTGTTGGTTGAGACAGGAGGCAAGAGCTTAGTGTTGATTGTATAAAGAATGAACTGTGGTTTGAGGCGTCTCTGTCCTGGTCGATGGTCAAGTATTCTTAGACAACTTTTGAGTATCTGGAAGAGTACAGCCTTGGCTCTCCATCAAATATGACACTATTCAGTTCAGTACTGAGGCATTCGATGTTATAACGAACGCCGAGGTCGTCGCTCCGAGTGCAGCATCGACGCTGCTCAGAAATTCTCGAGTTTGGTATCTGGTGCTGCTAGTGTTCCCCACGGAGAATACACGTTGCGACGAACATCTCCACCTACCCCGCGTTTCTCATGCATACAATTGTGAATCTACCAGTACTAGCGGGTTCCATTGAGAGAAGTTGCCCGAGGCAAACTACAGTTTTCCTAGGAGCCGGTCGGCGACTTCAACGTGCGTAGCTGATTGGCTTTGATTTACATACAGCCGTAGACAGACAGACAACATGAGGCCACGGAAGTAACGGGTCGCCGAAGCAGCGGGGAGACACTAGGTTTCCGGATTTGCGGCCCCACGGCGGCGCCCGTGGACGGCGAAAGTTGTGGGCCCATCACTCCGATATTCACAATCATGTGGATTGCCTCATACCAAATCATCGCAGGTAATAGTCTGATTGAATTCGGCAGTGGTTCTGACTTCTCCATGGTGCAAATTCGAAAAAGACCGCATCAATGACTAGGACAAACAGGCTGTGATTCTAGAGCATTGCCATGAGACAGGCTCCGTCATATTAGGCACTGATGAGAACGAGTACGCGAAGAAGTGTCGTGCTGTGAGAGAATCCGGCAGTATGCGGTCTATTAGGGAAATCTTTACGTCACACGAAACCGACTTTAGGCTCAAGAATCTCGACAACGACCCTTAAACGGACTTGGGAGGATTCAAGTGCCTTCGGAACAGACTTGGAGGGACCCACTAATGTAAAGTAGTTGGAGACTCCAGAAACCTGGGGCAACACAGTGGGCAAACGGTGTAAATGCCATCTGCTGGTGCAGAGTTGGATGACCAGGAAGGTGCACTGATGCATCGGTCGCTCCCGCTTCGTCCCGAAGATCGGAGATTCGGGTCCTCCCTTTGTCCTTATTATCACGACATCCCATAATTCCACTGTAGGGACACTTAGTTCAGGAGACTATGACACGCCCTGTTTTTTGTTTTTTTTTCGAAAGCTGGCGATACGAGCTGTTACATGCCAAGCACTGCGGCCGGTGGGTATCGCGGGATGCAAGGTCCTGATGCCGTGACACCGCGATGCCGGCGGCGCGGAACTTGCCAAGATCCGAAGACTGCGATCTGCGTGCGGCGTCGAACACGGGTGAGACCGTCCCAGACCAGTGACAAGGGCCACAGAAAATCTATATCTGCAATTTCTGCTAGTCTTGTTGATATTCCATCATCGCTAGTTATTTCATGCTTCATCGTACAACACAAACGCCATGGGTATCAAAATCATCATCGTAGGCGGCAGTGTCGCTGGCCTTTCTCTTGCCAACATGCTTGAGAAGTTCGACATCGACTACACGATTCTCGAAGCGTATTCTCAGATTGCGCCCCAAGTCGGAGCCAGCATCGGCTTGCTTCCCAACGGTCTGCGTATTCTGGACCAATTGGGCTGCTATGAGCGACTTCGGGAGGCTGCTGGAAACTATTACCACAGGGTGGTCCTCCGTGACGCTAAGGGGAAACCTATTTCCTCAAGCCCCGGTCCAACCATCTCTGAAAAGATGGAGAAACAGTTGGTCAATTCTTTCCAGTCGTCGATGCTCATGATACTGACAGACAAAGTGCCGGATACGCATCCTTGTGGGTGGACAGGCAGATGCTGCTGCAGATTCTGTATGACAACTTGAAGCAGAAGGAGAAAGTCCTCACCAACAAGCGCGTCGTCCATGTAGAAACCAGCTCTACTGGAGTTGTGGTGAAAACGGAAGATGGATCGACATATGCTGGCGACATCTTGGTCGGTGGCGACGGAGTTCACAGCAAGGTACGGCAAGAGATGTGGCGGATAGCGAGTGTCTCTGATCCAACCGCTTTTCCGCCCGAAGAGAGATCGAGTAAGTGCAGAAAGACTTCCACAACATTGCCACTAATCCAGGTCTTGCGAAGAGAGACATACTAACAAGTCCGCGCAGTCGTACAATCCAGCATGAAGTGCATCTTTGGAATCTCCAAACAACCAGCAAACTTCCCACCTGGGGCCACTCAACAGTCCTCCTTCTTCCGAGGACATCTGTACCTGGTCATATCCGCACTGGGCGGCCGAGTTTATTGGTTCCTGTTTCATGAATTAGATGGGACCAAGCATGGAAAAGACATCCCGAAGTTTTCTAAGGACGACGAGCTGCTCCTCGCGACTCAATATCGAGACGATCACATCACAGAAGACATGACGTTCGGGGACCTCTACGACAGCCGTATCAAGTCTACATTGGTCCCATTAGAAGAGCACGTTTTCAGGAGGTGGCATTTCCAGCGAATCTTGATCATCGGAGATGCGGCAACCAAGGTACTGCGACCCATCTACCATGAGCACATGTACTTTGTCGTGGAAACACGCGCTGACAACGTCTTCCAGGTCCATCCGATTGCTGCCCAAGGAGGAAATGGCGCGATTGAAGCCGCAGCGAACCTTGTTAACGCCCTCACCCGCACCGAGATTCCATCCTCTCCAGAGCTGCAACTCGAGTTCATCGAAAAGGCGCTCGGTGAAGTATGCGCTATTCGATACGAACGAGCCTCGAGCATGATGAAAAAGGGTCGTCGTGATGGTTCATTCCTTTGCCAACAGCCTCCGTTTTCAGGGATTCTCATTCACTACGTTTTGCCCTGGCTCGGGGACGACCTATTTTTCAAGGAGGTTCTTAAGCAGTCTCTTGCTGGCCCACGTATTGAGAAGCTCCCCGCACCGGAGAGACCTCATACGACACCCTATAATGACGAGCTGCCTCAGGCTTCTGCGGGATCTTCTTGGTTCGGTTGGACGACCGGGGCGCTCGCAGTAGTCACGCTTGGTATGGTCGTGCACCTCGCCCAGAGTACTGGACGGTTGGCATGGATGGCGAGGAGCCGCTGATGTGACTCCTGCACTGGACGTCCTCCCTATGACCCGGCATCTTGGAAGCTTAAAATGGTTCTTTAACATTGGCTGATTTCATTACCTACTTATTTTGTTCTTCTTCCATCTTTGCTATTAGATCTATCAATAGCCAGTCCATCAACCAAGCAAGTTTTGCTTGTATGAGTGTATATGTGTGTTTCACTGAGCCGTCCCCGAACTAATGTATGTCTAGAGCTCGGCTTGTCAATTTGCTTAATCGAGAGCATCATCTGTGTAATTTTGTCTGCTGCAAGGATCCCACTCTCCATACCAGGGCGCTAGTAGAGATACCACACGCGGAGGTGACTCAACCCACAAACCTATGAGCAACAAGTTCAACAGTATCCAATACTGAATCCAATAGCCCCCCAAGTGACTCATTTCGAAAGAAGTCACACCCAGCGACGGCCCTCTCTTCGCTCACGGGCCTCTGCTTTTGCCTTCTCTAAAGTCCGAAGAATACCCCTGAACTTAAAAGTCTTCGGAGCTGATTCAGGTATGGGCCTTGAGTTGCGCTCAAAGACTAGATCACGACTAACTCGTACTATAACATATTCGTCGCTGATGAACTGGACCACAAGTTGACGGTCGTTCTGATACAATTGTAGTGCGTGCTTCTTTCGGCTTGGGCGTGTGAGTGAACGGAAAGGGTGAAACTGGTAGTCCGTTTTCGAATCCAGACAGATTTGACCCTCGACAGTACGCGTATCGGTCCTAGGTTTTTTTCCGTGTGTCAAATCATCATGGCTGTCTGGATAGTAAAATTCGATGTACTTGAACGACGAGAATTCCGTCCAGAAATGTTCGACGTGTTCTGGGCAATAAAGTCGGAATGTCTTGTGATGAAGGGACCCCATGTGCAGGGTTTCACTTTCCTTCTCAGCCTTTTTCAGAGTTTCGTATGCTGTGCGAACCTCTTCCACTTTGCGCCTCTCGTAGTCCTTCTCGTCCTCTTTTTCTTTTGCAAGCTTTCGAAGATGTTCTTTCCGATCCTCCCGTAGCTCTTTTAGCTCGTAGTACCGATCTGCGTCAGCGCCATTATACGACCTTTCTGATGCGCTGTCATCCGAGCCAAATACATCTTCATCGTCCTCTGCTCGGTGCTTGCAGTCGTCATCCTCACAGTCGCAGTCACGCTCAGCCGTTACCGCTACTTCGTTGGTGGATCCATGCTTGAAGCTCTCCAGGTCGGAAATATCTTCGTCGAAGTCCTCAGAGATGAAATCACTGTCGGGGCCAGTGTACAGTGCATTGACTCGGTAGTACCAAGCCGGCAGTGGCCGCTCTTCCAACATCTGGGACCTGGTCATGGTGGGTGTTGTTGTCGTCGGATGCTGTCGACCTGAAGATGTTAGCGTTGAAGGACGATAATTTTAATTGAGCAAAGACCAAGCTACTGTAGTATCTATCCCCTGTTAGTGCATTGCTGGAGGCGGTTCTCGTACCCTCAGCGTTGTAATCCTCCCCACTGCAGTGGATCAGTCACACGCTAATTATTCCTATGCGAAACAGCGCACATTTTCCCCATTCTTATTTTGACCGGACATGGCATGGCCATGTATCGATTGGCTTCGGCGGTGAAAACACGTGGAACACTACATGGTGTGCCCATTACTACCAAATCTTGGAGGTGATGAGCTACTGTCGGGGCCGAACCATGTCGGCAGGAAAGATGCTGAAATGGACTGTGACGTTCGTTCCCGTAAGGCGGCTCCCGTTGCCAAAGGTGCCACTGAGGGCCAGGTAAAACGGCGTCGCAGCTCTACCACACACACAATCTAACCAGGAAGGGCACAGGATGAGTGACCAAGTCCCCCCTATGGTGGCCAACGAGGAGACACAAATTCAACCCCGCCTTATCAATTCCATCTCCGAGTTTCCCCCGCCTCTCCCCAATGACAACCAACCCTTGCTAAGGCACCGCTACCTCATCACACACCAGTTTACGAGAACAGCTTTCATTGGACACAGCAACTTTCAAAAAGGGATCAAATCCACATGTCAATGATGTGATTCGATGAGAAACAATAACACTCCGTGCCTAGAGATGGCACCCGCAGCCGCTTTTTTGGGCTTCCTAGATACTCGTGTAACCACCTCTTCTCACCCCCCACCGAAAGAGCCCTGACGAAGCCTGTCCCCTTCAAAAATTGCCCAGTCACCACAGAGTCGTATCCTCCGCATGCAAGACTTGTCTTTGAATGCATCTTGTTGGCCATCGTGATTGGCTGCCGCTTGCGATAGCTTTGCTCCTCTGCTTGCAAGTGAAAAAGGTCAGGACCGACCACTGTACTTGTCGTTGAAGATTGCCAGTTGCTCTTCCATCCTCGTGTTGTGGTGAGCTTTGGTGACATTGGCGTCGGTGCTTTGGTACGAGATGCGGTGCATGCTTCCATCGTTGTAGAGTTGCTGGCCTGTGTATTGTGTGGATCTTCGTCTTGCAAGTTCGCTGTTCGATTCGGTCGAGGAATGCTGATGAGTTGGTTTCGAGGGGGCGTTGCTAGGAACTTCAGTTTACATACCACATGCAGTTCTGGAGACTGTTTACCCATTGAAGACAGAATTGGTAGAGCTCATGATGAGTTAAAACGAATGTCTTGGTTGAAATTGTGACGACAGTTCAAAGAAAAAAACAGCAAGCGACCAGCCAAGCTTGGAAGGACTAAATCTGCACTGGCACTGAGGAATTGAGTGGTTGACGACGCCTAAGATACCGGTGATAGGTTGCAAATCATACTCCTGTCCCAGCTAAGGTACACCGTGCTTTTATACCGGACAAACTTGCTCTTTGACCCCTCGTCTCCCCAGTCGAACACATTAGTTTCTCTTGACCGACTCAGTCCATCAAACAACCAAGTAATGGTTCGCCATAGACTCCTCGTTCTGAGAGCTGGCCAGTCTAACCATGCGTGTACTAGCAAGCTGTTTTTGCAACATGGGAGAACGTGCCGTGGTGTGGAGCCACGCGGTAAGTGTGCAGTCGAAGTGGGCAAGGACGTCATTTGCAAGACAAGTCGTTCCGCTGGGATGATTCCGCATCGACATGGGGTTACTGATGGCAGATTTCAGACGTACCTAGTTGTTGATGGGAAGACTTGGCATGTATTGCAATTGGCCTATGCGTGATAATGCATCAGCGAGGTTAGTGTATGATGCATTCGGGTACAGCATCCGCTGTGTCTTGCGTTATTAAGACTTGACCTGACTAAAGTCCCGTGTGGCACAATGATAACTGACATACGGATTGTGACACGGATCCGATGCGAACGACAATCGAGCCTAGATTTCAATGGCTGAATGACTGAAGAAGAGTGTCTTGCGTCCTCTTGGTTCAACTTCGCTTCCCGGGTCCGACACCGGATCCGACACCGGAGGCTATTCCGCGGCATATCCCGCAGCCATGAGTCTACAGGGCGTCCGGAACGTGGCTGTTCAACTTTGAAGCCTCGGAGGAAGCATATGTGGGAAGTTTCACCCATCAGATTGAAATAATGCATGAGCATCGGACCGTGCCTTGATCGGAGCATCTCGCGCCGAGGCCGAACGGGTTGCTCTCGATGATACCCAATCGTATCATGATTGGAGGCTGGCCAGGTCTTAATACGAAGATAAGATCAAGGCAACGAATCTGGCGCCCAACTCGGGCGGAAACGTCTTTGACCTGCCTCTAACGGGCAAAGGCGACAAGAAATTGTGGAAAAGCACCGTGGGAAGGTTACAGTGACACAGCATGAAAGTACTTCGCATACCCTGGTGGGTCATGTGATAGAAACAGCACTGGCTGCAGAGGGCCGGCAATGGCGGGTGAAGAGATGTTTGGGGGGTCTTGACTGGTCGCGGATTTACGTGTTGTCGTCCGACCAGTGCTGAACACTGGTTGTCCGATATTGCGGCGACACCACTTGGATGCCGCCTCACGACTCAGATCCTTGACGCAGAACAGGCAGATACAGTATACGTATCTCGGTTGCCTGAGCCTTTTGCGTTGGTTCGCCGCTGGACGAGAAAAGGCGGCTATCGGAACGGGACTGGGAATGTTGGAGTGGCTGGTGTATAAGTAGGTGGCTTGCTGCTGTGGCTCGAGGATTGTGGCTCGCGGATGAGGCTTCGTGGCGTTGTTCGGGTCGTTGTGTCTGCTCATGATGACGAAGAGGGAGGGAACCGGTCGATGGGGCGTCGGTGGGGAGGTAACTCGTCGATAGAGAAGGAACTCGTCGATGGCAAGGACGGATGGTATCGGACGGTGGAGGAAGTCAATCGTTAGTGTGAAGGACACGGTAGAGAAAACAAAAACAGAGAGAGAAGTGGGTGATGAGAAGCGCAGATATATAGCGGCTGGGTGAGGGGATAATGAGCAGGGCTTCCATGGTTTGGATCAGGCTGGAAGTTGGTATGACCGGACGGTGCTGGGCGTATGCAAATCTCAGGAAAGAGATCTCAAAGCCCACGAAGGTATCCTTAGGGGGGGACAAAGCGATTAAATATGTGTCTTCTTCTGTTATCCTTTCTGCGCCAATAATCAACCGACTTCAAGCTCTTCGACTGGTGCTTGGTCAGTTTCGTGATCAGGCTGCGCTATTCCCGGATGCTCTCGATCAATCATCAAGTTTGATTGGACTTAACTTCAGGGATGTGACGTCGACTTTCCGACATGGGTCCGCAAAATTCTCATTTATGAGTCGGTGAGCGCGCAAAAAGGCTGCCTGCCGCCGTTACGATGAGAATCAGGCTGTGCTTGACTTGGGGGGTCCGGCAGGTCAGTGGGGTCTATTTCTCGTCATGTTCAGTTCTGAATGGCCAAGTTCAAACGCAGGAAAGTTAATCGACGGCGCGGCATGTATTCGATATATGTCGCAGGCATGCAATGATGGTAGGAATACGCATGATGAAAGGAGGTGCGCTGAATAGATCGATATCATTCTTGAATTCGGGCGTGGGTGCGACAACCATCCTTGATGTGTAGCGATACGCACCAGCAGACCAGCCTCTGGGGTCGGTCTTCTGCCTTTTCCAGCACGGCAATGCCGGGGTCTTGCTAGTTGTCGTTGAAAGGGCCTTCTGCAGACTATGAGAAGGGAACCAGAAGAAACATAAGGGCATCATCATCATCAACACCGACGAGGGGAACATTGACAACCCCGCGCCAGCATGCAGACAATTTCCATGCGACCAAACGGGACATTTTGCGCGTCTGAAAAGCAGATGGCACATGCTGCCAATCAGCAGGGTCAGACCAAAAATCGCATATCTCGGGCCAATGGTTCATAGGACTCAGCACGGGGATGAATCCGAAAAGGGCAAGCAGAAAGAGGGGTGCGATCAGGCTCTGATGGCCAAGTACCATTCCAGCGACTTGATAGATAGGGCTGACTACTTCGTTGAACCTCCAAGCTTATTATTGGTATCGAGCTGTTAGTACCGGCGCAGTCGTTTGCTAGCTTTAACCACGCAATTCAGAACCTTTTGCTTTCTGATATTGATGAGTTGTCGCGAAGATAAGGCGCAATTGCTGCTAGCAATTGTGATTCCACTTTTGCAACATGAGTAGCAAAAGACAGAACCCCAATAACTGTGGCACGAAGAACGCTTAGCACTCGCTTCAGGCGGCCCAAGCCAAGCTGCCGCTACAGAGCGCTAATAGCCGGACGCTTACTGCAGCCTTGCAACGTATCAGCAACCTCCGACTCTTGCGGTTGAATTTAGATTGCTGTCGTCAAAGACAAATTTATTGGTTTCCAATGGAATGCTGCCCTGGGTATATATCTTGCTGTCCTAAGAAGCGGTGGTATGCTGTAGGCGTACACCGGCCGTCGCCGTGGTACGGGGGAAGTGGCCGATCGCCCTGGGTCGCCCCATTCCGGTCATCCACGAACGGCGCATTGTGCAGATGAAAAGCTGCCGTAAGAACTAACCAATTTCTCTTTTTGTTTTGCGTCTTACTTGAATATTGAGAGCTCCTTCGAGGCCATGAGTTAGCGAGGCTGGGAGCTCAGTTCATCAACATGCAGTATCATGCCAACCTCATCAGCGCTAATAGAGTCTTCTGCAGGGTTGCGTCTCACTAAAACATCCATGAGCCTAAATTGCACAAACTCTTACAGACGTAAACGTGAATATTGCAGTTGACTGTTTTTGGCTTCATTCCTGGATTATATCTGAGGCTCAGTAGCAAAAGGTGTGCAAGACCAAAATTAGCAAGCATGAATTCTCAAGGGAAGCTTGTCATGCTAATCATTCAGGGTAACGAGCACGAAGTATGTGAACCCAATGACTTAACCACACCAGATTCTTGTAGAAAAAAACAATATCAACTCGTTGTTCTCGTACCATCAATCGCATATCGTCACATGTCATCTTCGTCTGACTGGCGATGGAAATCCGCCTTTCCACTCTGGGAAATTTCTCGATCTGGTGCTCCCACGCTTGAGTCGATTCACTGGCCAACATAACCACAAGTTCCGTGCAAGGAGCAGTTGTTGACGAAATCGCGGGCTCGGTCGTGATGCTCTGTGCCATCTTCTACGATGAAACACTGTGAAGACAGTAGTCAGCATCGTTTTCCCAAAGGAGATGGGTTGAGATATTCACCTTGAGATCACCGCCGTCTCGAGTGACGAGATATCCACGGTTGGCGCAGCCTCTCCTTACGCCGTCATCATCCGGAACGACCTCACCATCTTTGAGGTCTGTGCAGTCACAATCTATTTCCTCGCCCGGTGCAGGGAATTGGGCCATCGCGGTGGTAACCGCCATTCTGATTACTTGTTAAAACATCTCTGAAGAATGAAACTGTGTTCACTTACATAGCTACTATGATGGTAGTGAAGGACACCATTTCTGCGATCGGGACTACGAGAATGTTGGTGCGAATGGGTAGTTGAAGTCCCAATTCCGATGGTGGTGCTTGTCCCAGCAGGGCTACTGTGATGCTGTTCCTTGAGCTTTATATGTATGCGACTTGCTTGAACGTTCTCATTTTCAGTCATCTTGAGTGCGAGACCTCTCGTTTCAACCAGCAGTTGAAGTTTCTCATACGCGCATAGCGGCTACTCTAGCGACTCGTGCCCCTGGTTCATCGCACTCGCCCCATACTGATAAGACGGTTCCCCGAATTAGACTTCGGATGCCCCGAGAGCCTGGGAACTGCCCCCACTTGCAGGCCAAAGTCCCCAGTCATGAACAAAGAGGGCCAAGAGATACTGGACTTGTCAAAGATGATGTTTTGCAGTAAACTAGATTCATTAGCTTCGATGAGCTTCTACAAAGGTGAGATTCTGGAAGCCCTAGGCGCATGTGAACATGCTATCACTGCTTCTCACAACGACCCAAGTGGGAGATGATGCAATTGGTCTTCCTATGCCTTCACAACCGTGGAGGTTCCACCCTATTGTGCACTCACGCTTGAGACCATCTTGTAGTCGAGAGTGCCGACGATATTCGAGTGAACAGATCGACCGACCGTCAGGCTGTTTAGGCGGATTATATAATGAACTGGACCTCTTCTGATCAAGCGCCATAGTCTCCAATGGCAGGAATGAGCAATCATAGATCTCAAACAGTCGCATCTGGGGTATTTGAGTCATGAATTTGAACCTCACTAAGCTACCTTATGCTGATAATATTCTAAACATTGTAATCACCGCGTGACTCGCGTTACTCCCCGATCTAGATGTGTGCCAATAAAAGGAGGTTTCACTGTTGATACAGCGAGGTTTTTTATGGTGATACTCATGAGGCGATGGAAGGAAATGATTATATCTACGTTTAGCTAGTACCGAGCCAGTTAAAACATGACAACGCAAAAGTTACTAGCAGTGACTTTTAAGTCTGCCCCTTTGAGGCAGCTTGTGCAGTACCAGTACCAAAGCCAGATCACTTGGCAGATCTACCAATCAGCTTAGAGTGGGCATGTGGCTGTGAGTGACCAAAAGAGCCTGTGGTCGGTCTTGGCGAGGGTACGTAAGGCAGCGAGCCCCTACTGCGGCCTAGCATCTACATCCCTGGCTTTCGTCCTCTTCCCCAGTTTCATAGCTTGAGCTCTAATGACACAGCGCCCACACTACACCTTATTTAACAGTTCATTAGACATCACCTTCATGGTAGTTGACGAGGGCGAGCAATAGTTCAAGGCAAAGATAGTTATTTTGATGTGTTTCTTTCTAAACCTTTGCCACAGCGCCCTTCCGCTCCCCTACATTCATCGCAAGTTGAAAAAAAGAAAAAGGTGAAGAAAAAAACTTCAAGGAATAATGCCTGCTCCGAGTAGACCACACGCGACTGGGACTGATGCGCAGGCGCAGACGCAGACGCAGCTTGCGGTGACATATAAGTCGCGATGACTGATAGCCTCTAGCCGCTGCCCTGCTCGGCAAATGGCTCGGGCTGAAGAATCACGAGCGACTGTTGTATTGTTTCTCGAGTGTTGCCAGCTCCTCTTCAATTCTCGTCTTATGGTGAGCTTTGATAACGTTGGCGTCATTTCCTTGGTGAGACACGCGGTATATGCTTCCGTCGCGAGAAACATGCTGGTCTGTATACTTGTAGATTCTTCGCTTTGCCAGTTCACTCATCGATTCTGCCGAGGAGTGTCTGTGAGTTGGCTTTGCGGCATTGTTGCTGCAAATAAATTTAGTTGAGGCTTCAATGACGCACGGCATTCGCACGTAGCTGGAGAATCGTACTCATTATAGATAGATCTACTAGAGTTCATAATTGTCAGATTGACAGAACTTCCAGAGCGAACGTCTTTCAAAGAGCAGTTTGACAAGTGAAATAAGAATATGGCCTACAAAGCAAATCGCCGAAGCTAGTGTTGCGCATGAAATCAGAACAATTGTGCGATGGACCGATGCCCGAGTCTTTGGTCACGAATGTCAGGTATTGCATTATCACATGGCTTTTATACAAGAAAACCTCGTATGTTGCCCATTACCTTCAAAACCCCCGAGACGAAGTGGAAAATATCCAGCAGCACGCCTCATCGATGAAGCGAACAGATAGTGGTCCGCCCAAAAGTCGACATACATTGCCAGACTCGTACACCAGGCTGGCTTGCATGTATTAGAGTCGAAAGTGTAACATGCAAAGATTTACGGCGGTGCAGAGTAATGCAGCGGTTCGCAGGAAGCCTACGCGCCGTGCAAGGGTGCTAGGAGAACCGGGGCGGATGTTCCGACGTTGTCGATCCGAATGGTTTGCCTACTACTGTCAGTTATCGATAGGATTGGCGGACGACCCCTCCTGTTTGCTGTCGGATATGCGGTAATGCATTTAGCGAAGCCGGCATTTCCCCTCTATAGCAGAGACAGTTCATGGTAACTACCACTATTGGGTCTGCACAGATGCCATCGAAGTCTTTGTAACGGGACAAGACAACTTGTAAGTTGAAAAGAAATCAATTCAGACCAAGTATGACGAGAAGACGAAATAAAGCATGACTTCCAGCAAGTGTCGTTCCCGGTAAAGTCCTGGAGTCCCGGCGCCGGTGCTGACACTCCGGCTCCGGTCCGGAGATGTCTACCGGAGGCGAGCTTGCACTTATCGTCGATATACGGTTGTACGATGTGCAACTCTGAACTGCCGCCTTTCGTGATAAGTGAATATTGCATGGGCAGGGCAGATCAGGAAATCGACTTGTGTAAGCCCTACCAAGTAAAGTCTATGGCACGTCACCGGACCAATAAGTTGAGATCCAGATTCTGCCTTGGACCATATCCTTCGATGTACTGTGAAGAGAAAATGGAAAGTTGAAATCTGCCTAATCTAGACACCGAACGATGGCATGAGCTGCGAAGAGGACCACAAAAAACGTTGTCCGCCTGCTTTCGGGGGCCTGCGGCGACGCCGCCGAAAAAAAAAAGAGGAAAGTGGGCACGGCACACATGGGACTCATGCAACCATGCCATGATTTTCGCTTTTTGGATGGGGGAGGTGACGCTTGCCGCAAGATGATGAATGTGATGAGGACACTTGTTGGCTCACCGTAAAACAAGGAAAAGGGGGTTTCGAGGCCTCCAAGGCTTGCTGCAGTTGATGCGGGATTGCCTGTCGCTGATCGATTGAGGCTTGGCTAACAGGCTGACACCACCGTCACGCCGCCTTGCGCCTGACTTCGCCCCAGAATAGGCTTCCGCAAGGATGCCTCACAGGCTTCCATGCTGCCTAATCATGTCGGTGACCTGCTGATTTGCCTCACGGCAAAATAAATCGGCTGTCTGAGTGTTGGCAGTCGGCTCTCCGCGTGGCTGGAGGACATGGCTTGACTGAGTGGCTTGAGTCAAGGGCTGGAATCGGTCGGAGTCGGTGGTCGGGATATGTGGCTGGAATGGGTGGCTTGAATTTGAAAGCCGTGGCTGGTGAAGTCTGTGAGCTGAAGGCGGTTCTGAGGCAAGTGCCCCGAATAAGTCGTCTGGAAAAAAAATTCGTTCCCAGTAATGCCGAAGGTAGTAGAATTGTTCAACGGACGGTCCTGAACGGGAATTGGGTAGGCAAATTGACAAAGCTGTTGTCGCTAGTCCGAAGCGTATATACCAGAGCAGTAAAGCATGATATCCCACTGCCACTGGGCTCTGGGGTCTGTCGCGGAACAAAGGTGGAAATATGCCGGGACCTGAGGGAAGTGAAATGACAGCCGGAATCGCGAGACGGGAGTATGAAGGGGTTTTAAACGCGCCGTTGCGCAATCCGTTCGTACGCCTTGCACATGGAAGTTCCTATCGCGCAACCCATTTTTATTACCAAAATCCGCCCACCACCCCCACGGACGAATGAGATGGCCACATCTGCTGCCCAGGCTGCGCGACAAGGGTAGTGGCGAAATGCGCCGTTGCGCAAGTCGTTCGTACGCCTTGCACATGGAAGTTCCTATTGCGCAACCCATTTTTATCACCAAAATCCGCCCTGACTCCACGGACGAATAAGATGACCACATCATCACTGCCTGGACCGCGCGACATGGGTAGTTGGCGCTCTAGTTGCGCAAAAAGTTTTCATTTCCACAGAAACTGACGGATTATCGTTTCGCGCAGCCATTTCCCGTACATTCCCCTTCCCTTGCGCTTCGCACCTCCCAGAGAAACCAGCGTGAAGTTCCACATCCATCACGCGGCACTTCCGTCTGACTACACCCATCCGCCAACAGTAGTATAGTCATGCATAAAGTGCATAATTGATTACCGTGGAATGACTGACCTCAGAAACGCCATTAACACCTGAATATTGTTTGGAGTGAAGAGAATTTCCAGATAGCAAAGTCCTGCTGGAACACAAGCCCCGGTCGGCACCATAATGAAGTCCACCGCAAGTTCGTCGAATAAATGATTTGACGAACTTATCCGGCCCTCTTGCACCTTCGGGGGAACCGTTCCAGATTCTTTATTCCTGTGGATCTAGAGATTGAGCCAAGCGACTTATCTATTGACTCCGGCCACCGATCAGGCTGGGAAAACTGCGCTGTTCTCTCTGAACGCGAGTACGACAATCTAGCTACGGCCAAACATGCACAGAGCTGCGCACTGTACATACTGGGCTACATTCAGCCACATATCGCCTAAGCTACCGTACTACGTACACCCGATGCAGGTATCTAAAATTCCAGCGTGATATGTCAAGTCCCTCACTTCATAATTTTCTTGCCAACTAGGCTATAGGCGTCAGTAAGTCGCACCCGTATGTCTTGACGGTCACTTCCGCCAAGGCTTGCGAGGATAGCGTCACTGTGTCTTGCAAATATTTGAGTCGCCTAGGAAACAAGTGTCGATGAGCAACCTACTATTAAGCTACTCCGCAAGAAGATGTATAGCCCCTCGATGATACACTTGAATATCAAACCAAGCACCTCAACCTCTTGGAAACTGAGGAGAGTGCTCCTTATTAGGCATGGGGTGACTGACTTACGAGTCAATTCTCCTCTATTTTGCTCCGGCGAATTCCCCAGGCGCCTTGTGAGGATTGCAAGGCTGACGCGAAAGCTCTAATCAGAGTCCCCCATGCTCTTGACTGGTGCGGAAGTCATTGCAAATAATAGCAGCCGCGGGACAATTTCCTCGTGAAAATGCCAGACATGCGATCTCAGAACGTTTCGAGGTTTCGAATCTAGACTAAAATCACCGAGTCACAGATCACCTTCACTGTGGCCAAGAACATCGCCCATCTGTGTTCTCCATACAGCTACCATGCTAACTTCGATGTCTTCTTTGGCCAACTTCGAATTACGAGTCCATATACTTGATCTTTTATTCCTTTTTGCGGTCATCAGTTCTCAATACCGGTGTTCTGAGCGGCCAGACCATCGGCCTTGAGAGCCGGTCTATCTGATCTACCAGCGGTAGTCTAAGTTTTGTTAGCCTGTCGTGCACAATGAGAAATGCCCTTGGGCGAAGAAGACATACACCGCCGTCGACAGGCATAATCAGTCCTGTAATCCACCCAGCCTCTTTGCTGGCCAGGAACAAAATAGCTTTATGTTCTTCGTCAGCTCATCTGATGTCTTCTACCCGAAGTTGAACGAGTCGTTGATAGATACGTACCGTAACCAACATCCCAAGCTGTACCTTCTCTCTTCATCAAGTTCTGGTCGATCCGAGCCTGTCTTGTTTCCTCGGTCATACCACGACCACGAACCATAGGGGTGTAAACCATGCCCGGGGCAACGCAGTTGACACGAATGTTCTCCGAGCCATGTTGAGCAGCCATGGCTCTAGACATTTGAATGATGGCACCTTTGGTTGTAGGGTATAGGAGACTGGGGTTACCTCCAAGCACTAGGCCAGTCCCGTCAGCGGTTTTCGCTACTTTATTGAGGGACTCGGTGTCATATCGTGGCGAGATGTCTCGGTCTAGAACATAAGCCAATCGAACTTACAGCCACTGACAGAGGAGATGTTGATGATGGAACCTCGCCCTTGCTTTCTCATCTCGGGAATCGCGTAGCGCGACACCATGACCATACTCGTCACGTTGATCCGAAAGTCCCTTTCCCATGCCTCGAGATTGATGTTCGTGGCGTTTCCAATGGCGCCTCCCACGCCAACTGTCCATGAATTCAGACTTGTCATTCACAATCTGTATGGTTTTCAGAAAGTTCACTTACCGTTATTGACCAGTATATGAACGGCACCAAATAGCTCAACCGTCTTGGAAACCGCATCTTTGCAGGAGTCCTCTTTGCTAACGTCCGTCTGGATTATTTCAGACGTCCCACCTTCCCCATCTATCATTCGTTTGGTCTCTCTAGCCCAGTCCTCATTCAAGTCCAGCAACGCAACCTTGGCTCCATGCCTGGCAAGGAGGATTGCCGCAGCCCGACCGTTTCCAATTTCACCTGAAGTATGTTAGTGTGCTATGGACTAAATTGACTGCGTTGGTGAACCATGCGAACGCACCATCCATCCGGGAGCCTGCGCCGGTGACGATCGCCACATCCCCTGCGAAGTCGAAAGCTCGAGGAGGAACCATACTGGCGACCTGCGTAATCTTCAGTTGTCTTTCAGGGGAATTTGTTTCAATCGCTGTTACATGTGAACAGCGGTAGTCTGAGATGCTCTTGCGAAGATGATCCGTCTCTAGGCGCGTACCCCAAAAGCTTTCTGATTTGCGATGCAGCCAATTGTTACAGTCCGCTTGTTTTTCTATGGCGGAAAATGATAACCTTCATGACATCACATGGCAGCGGAGTTCGGGGATACCAAGCGGGGTATTGCAATCTTTCACGCACCTGATAGACTTCAGACGGAGTAGAACCAGCGACTGCACAATTTGTGGTGGCTTGCGAATTGACGAAGTGTGAAAAGACGTATTCCTCGCACTTTCTTCTTCTCTATTTGTAGAGAGGCATTTTAAGCCATAGTCTCAATTCAGCTATCTCCAATACGTATGCCAATTGAATAATGTCACGTTCCTCTCAAACGATTTCCAGCCCAAAGCTTGGTACACCGTAAGCATTCCCACATATGACAACGACCAATGGTGACCGCCGCAAAAGACCTATCCGTGTTGACTCTTGCGATGCAAATATCTCTTCGTTGCCCATATTCAAGACTCCCATGATTACTGAAATTTACATAAGCGCCCAGAGCGACTCGGATTATGACGTTGTGCATGATGGAGAAGACAGCCAATAGTTGAACCAACTCACAATCCCAGCCAGGCTCTGCTCTTTCACCCACCCTGGAGAAGTATTAGTTAGTAAAATACGTCCAGACCCATCTCAAGTAGTAGAGCTACTTGCGTTGGTACGGGTCCTTGGGGTCGCCGCGCAAAGCGAACCCGTGCTCAACGCCCGAAAATAGTTGATAGTGATAGATCTTCTTCTCGGACTGAAGGATATCTAACGCTCGTCTACGAGATGGGACATCGAACGTGTGGTCAACCTCGGAGCAGGACATGAAGAGAGGCTCTAAAATAGTGAGATCAGCTCATACTCCCTTGCAACCACCGTTCCAGCAGCGGACTTGGGGAATCTTCAAGGGATGGACAAAATCTCACTTTTAAGATTGAGGAAGTGATGTTCCTTCAGAAACGCCGGATGCGCAAATGCGCCAACCGTGACTGCATCCTTGGCCAGTTCATCGCAGACGTACGGCGCGCCAAAGCAGTAGCCTACGCAGGCGAACCCTGTCGTCTCCGTTCCGTGTCGTTGCTTGACCGCGTCGACCCATTTGGGCACAGCAACATCCGCGAAAGCTGTGTGCTTGCGTTTCCAAGCCTCGTAGTCAAAGTCAGGGTTCGAGGTGTCATTCCGGTCTTTTCGATGTTTCCAGACTGGGTCCTTCGGCAATGGTCAGCGCTCAGTCATCATTGATGCCTCAAGGAACGTTCTCACCCCCCGGAAGTAATCGAGGCCTAGTACCAAATATCCTGCATCCGCAAAGGCGTCCATAACTAGAAGTCCATTAAGAAACATACCCCATACATCAGGGAAGTAAAGGACAATGTGGCCGTTTGCCTTGTCGGCAGGCGGCTTTGATACGTAAGTATCGGCACCTGCGATCACTTCCCAGGACCCACGTGCTTCACCTTCGTGGATCGTGCCTTTGAGACAACACTCACCACTCGGCTTGGCGAGATATCCTGGGGTCTTGTCCGTAGACATGTTGGGTGGTTCTACGGGCTGTTGTTGAATGCTAAGCTGGCTGGATACCGATTCTCATTACCAGCTTAATGAGATTCCATTGTATCGTAGCCACGAAATGTCTTCGGTCGGCGGATGTTTCCCTTGCTGTCGGCAAATCGCAGCGGCTCAGCCAGGCTGTGGATAATAGACGTCATTCTCCTCACTCGCTCAGATTTGTCACCCACACCACATACTTAAACAGTGACCACAGTGGAGGAATCCGATCTGCCTAGCGTGCTGACCCCCGCACTCCATGCCGCCATCAGCGGGATGTGGGTTCCCCGCAGTCTTCCTGTGATCTCTTCCCCGCATAAGCTACCCATGGCGGTAGTTCCTTAGGATCGATTATGAGCGCTTCTTCAACCATGAGGCTTGCCTCTTTCTACTTACCGCCACCTACCAAGTCCAAAAACAACTTTGAATTATTTTTCATCTTAAAAACTTCGTTTGAAGAGCGACGTGATTTGGTATCATACTAACAGAAATGGCAGCCGCTCCTATCAAGCCACAGAGTGCCGTTGGTAGTATCGACCGGGGAGTCCCACCCTCGTCTGATCTTAAACTTCAGGAGTTGGATGCAGAACACCAAGAGAACGCCGTCGGATATAGAGAGTACCTAGAAGCCATAGACTTGGAGGTCTCGGATAAAGAGGTTTGTTTTTTCTTCCCTTAGTGGATGTGGGTTCGAAGCGGAAGTGACCCAACCTCTGACAACTCGACCGAAAGCTGCGGCGCCTTCGATGGAAGCTTGATCTCACCATCCTCCCCATGTTTCTTGTGACTCAAGCTCTACAGTTCATGGACAAGACGTCCTTGAACTATGCCAACCTCTTTGGGTACCAAGCAGCACTCAATCTTCAGGGCCAACAGTTCAACTACCTCTCAGCGAGTGAGTCCTATTGCACTGTGCAACAGTCGAGACCAACTTCGCTAAAGTCTCACCACAGTGGTATATGCTGGGTATTTCTTCGGCCAGTATCCTTGCGGCTGGCTGATTGGTAGATATCCCGCTCAAAGAGTCATGGCCATCAGCATCTTCTTCTGGGGCCTGATGGTAATTCTCATGACCCAAACTCGAACTTACTCTAGTGCCTGTACGCCACTCCCCAATTATCTTTTTCAATCAAAACTGACTGACTATGTTTGCAGTGGGCGTTCGATGTGCGCAACGTTGTCCGTAGCCAGGCGTCGTATGACTGACATGCGTGGTAGTCATCATGGGAATATTTGAAGCCGCCGTTACACCGTGGGTAATTTCCAAGAAAGTGGAGAAGGCTGTGTGCCGCTAATACTATGCTCAGTGGTTTGACACTCATGACGGGATTCTGGTACACGCGCAAAGAGATACCCCTTCGACAGTGCATATGGTAGTATGTATCATGTCAAAGCAAACCGAGCCTCATACATCAGCTTACACTATGCCTAGCTCGTCTCTTGGTTGGGGCGGTATCGTGAGTCTGCCGTATTTTCTACATAGCTGGAAACGAAAACCTAAAACCAGCTAACGCTGTGCTAAGATCGGATCTTATATTTCTATGGGCGTGTCCAAGCTCCCCGCTGATCTGAAACCAGAGCGCTGGGAACTCATCTTCTTCATGGTATGTGTTTGACATGGACAGACTGTTCGGTTTGCCTGACGAAAACATCTCGGTAGCTGGGCGGGGTGACGTGCGTCTGGTCGCTGGTGATCTGGTTTCTGTTACCAGACTCGCCTTCAAACGCGTTCTTCCTGAACCACCGCGAAAGACTTGTTGCGGTCAAAAGGGTCTCTGAGAACGAGACTGGCATCAAGAACAAAGCCTTCGACAAGAAACAGGCCCTCTTGGGATCTGTCGACCCTAAGACTCTGCTGCTGTTCACGTCCGTTTTTGCAGCGTCAGTAGCAGGCCCCTCATGAAACAAGTCCCTGCTAATAAGACCACAGCGCTATTCCCAACGGAGTTGTCAACTCCTTTTCTACTGTTATCATCCGTGACATGGGGTTCAGCACAACACAGACCACGCAGCTCAAGTCGGTTGGAGATGCGGTTCAGATCGTCGCTCTCCTCATTGGGGGAACTGTCATCCTGAATGTGAAGGATTGTGAGTTCCTCCTGAAAATAATGAAAGCCTCTTGTAACTGACTTTACATATGCGGAAAATAGCGCGTCTGATTACAGCTTCGGTAGCCAATCTGCTTTGCACAATCTCCGCTGCCTGCATGGCATATCTACCTGAGTCGAATACCTGGGGTCGGCTTGTGTCATTCTGGCTGGTGAACTCTCAGTCAGTCGGCTTCACAGTATCCCCCACCACCATCTCCTCCAACATGGCCGGATACACACATCGTTCTCTCGCGAGCGCCATGGTTTTGTGAGTCTACCTGAGTGAAGCTCTTACTCTACTAGGCTTACGTGAAGTCGCAGCACGGCGTACTGCTGGGGAAACTTTGCTGGACCATTCGTAGTAAAGCAATCGGAGGCGCCGCACTTTCGAGGAGCTACGATTGGGCTCCTAGTCGGCTACGCTATCAAGTTGATCTGCCACCTAACTCTGCTCAGTAAGTCGTCAGGGGTCCCATAATCCGTTTTACCACGGCCGCTAATGGTCATCGAGTCTATATGTACCTGGTTAATCGCCATCGTAACAAGAAGTACGGCGAGCCCAATAGGGCGAGCAGCAAGGAAGCTGGAATGAGGGACCAGACTGAGTTCGAGAACAAGGACTTTAGATATGTGCTTTGAGCAGGACGTCACTGGAAGAGGCTTGAAGTACGCTACAGTGAAGAGAGGCCGAATGGGCGTTCCAAAGACAATGTATTGAGTCCCCGAAGACCTATTTCGTAACTTGATGCCCGGGGTAATATATAGAGAGGGGGTTGTGTTATCGAATCATGTTCTGTGAATCCCTCTATGCGCCTGCCACCCTTCCAAAAGCCCTATGCCGAAGGTTGAGCCGGTGCGCGTGTCGAATAACGAAGAAATGATTGGTATATTAGGTCGGGATTGTAGCCGGCTACAAGACCAGGAGTTGATAGCTTGGAAGAGACTGGCTGCCCGTTTAGCGGTCGTGTTCGTCTCGGCGAGGCCAGTCTATGAAGCCTGGGGTCATTAGACCCTATGGGCGGCCTCCTCTTGACCGAGTCGTGATGCGGGCAAGCTCTGCCTCGATCCTGGCGCGGTGCTGTGCCTGACTTTCGCTGACGCTGGTACCTTGGTAGGCGACGCGGTACATGTTGCTGTCTTGGGAAGCAGGCTGGTTCTCATATACGGCCATCCGCCGCCTGGCCAGTGTGCTTTGTGATTCCGCCGAAGAGTGCTTGTGTGATGATTTGGAAGCGGCGTTGCTAGGAAGCATCAGTGAGTCACCGAACGTTGAATCGCGAAAACGTAAGTTGGTGGTGGTACCCGTAGTAAGCAGACCGGTCAGATCGGGCGTCCATGATTTCGAGACGGATGAGGCACGGGTCGCTGAGCAGCTGATCTAATGAGTCGAAATTTGAGGCGAAAACGCTGTTCGTCACGGATCACGGAGTGCTTAGAGTGGTACTTGCAACGGCGTGAAGATGTACGAGGTGAGTTCCTCAGGATTCCATTTTCCCAAAATATTTATAGGGCCATAGAGATTCGTGCGAACCACCGCCAGTAAATAGCTCCGTCTAAGCTTGAAGACTATCTTCCTTCCCCCCTGCACATCGTCCACAGCTGCAATGGGCTGCCTGCCTCGGGTTGAATCGACGTCGCCGGCAGCACCAATCCAGGACCATAGCTGATAGCCAAGTCTTCAATCGTTCTCCAATGGGAGCTGTCTATTCGCATGTCGTTGAGAGGGAAGAAGCCTTGCATGGATGATATGCTTGACCCCCTTCGTCGTGGGTTCGGGGTCATGGCTGGCCCCAGGCGGAGTGTGTGGGGGAGGTAGGCCACGCCGGGGCGCAGGACCAGTAAGGACAGGTGCATCTATCGAAGAGTCCAGGTTCTGTTGGGGGGGAATATGCAGAAATCAGGTACCAAAGCGGAAGTCGAATGCATAATGCTCATGCCAAAGACATTGACCAGTGTAGGCGCCCTCCATAGGTTCAATGTTGTAAGGTCACTTGATCCTCAAGCCCAGCATCTTGGTGCATAGCTTTGCTGTTTCATTACTCGAACTTCCAGAGCAACGAAGACCTAAGAAGAAAGACTGGTCAACTCAGCAATGAATAATCAGAGCTGTGATACCCCGGAGTGATACAAGGCAGTCCGGTTCGGCCGGCCCCGGCGACTGCTCCGGTCCGGCGATCGGGGCACCGACCGAGGAATTTTCGGCAGCAATAACTCTTGACGACTTCTTGCATTGAGCCTTGCCGTGTTCCTCTTCTGACGTCCTTTTGGACCTCTTTCAGTCTGATCAATCGCCTGACTAGAAGCAGTTGCAGATTTTCTTCTGGATAACAGCTTAAACGCGCAAATGCCTATCATCAAGCCCATGTCAAGTCTGACTTCAGACATGTCCACGCCCCGGCGTCTGGCAGACGGCAAGAGTCCACTTGCGCCGTAGAAGATTGGAACTGGTGCTGGATTTTTGCAGGGGGGGATGACGCTGATTGCCCAACGACCAACTGTGGCCGGGCGAAGAAAGGGAACGATACCGCAGTATGCTGCTGCTCAGCCATCATGAACGAAATGGAAATGGAAAAAAGAAAAGCTCGAAGGTGGATTGACGCGCTCGTTGAAGTGGAGAACAGGCGGTGCTGAGATACAGCGCAGCTGATGTCGCCCAATCGATGCTCTGTCAGGGGTGCCGAAGGATGTCAGGGCGCTTCTGCCTGCATGCAGTGAGACTTCAGCGAGGCCTCCGGCTCCAACTTTCCGCCTCACTCTCCGCCTCGAAATCTGCCTCGCGATAGCATCGGTTGCCTGGTCGCCTGGTCGCCTGGCTTCGCCTGACTTGAGGCAGCATCGAGTCCGGATTTTTGCCTCGCCTGTCGACGTATCGGTTCGCATCTCTATGAGCTGAACTATGGCCAGGTGCAGCCAGATGATGCCAGCCGTATGATCTTTTTGACCTGATATGTCGCCAGTCCATGGTAATGTCGTCGGCTATGTTGAGAGAGCATTGCTGTGAATTCGGATACCATCGATCTTGGGTATGACAGTAGAGCGGTCCGTTTCGTGTGTTGCATGGCGAAATGAGTGTTGTATGGCGAAATGAAGAAGATAATGGGGGATGAGAATCGACGAGTCCGAGTACCAAGGAGTTCGAGAGATAGATTTGCATCGGGACGCATCAATCTGGGCTTCGAGACTCATATACCTAACGTCTGTGGCGGTGTCTCCGTCCCAAAGGGAGACAAGAGGGCGTGCAAGGCCTTTTAACTTCAACCATGTCTGCGCTGTGGGGGGGGCCGAATCCTTCGCCGCTCCAGGACCGCGGGAAGCGGGCATCTTTTAGTGCTTACAGGACCCCTGTTCTGCGTCAACATGCCAGCACTGCCTTCGCGAGCGGCCCTACGCAGCCGCGAGAAGCCAATCAAACAGCAATCGTTGGTAGTCTTGCAGTTCAACTGACAGGGCCTGAGGGCTAATCATGCGGGAAGCCTAGGGCCGCCCCCAAATCATCCTGTAGGAACACCACCCCTGTGACTCCTGTGGATCTTCAACATCTGACCTCAGCGCCAACCTTGGACGCCAGTTACGACGCAGCACCACCTCGGGGAACATCTGCTTGGTGCAGTGACACACGAGATCCTGCGCCACCGCCAGTGACTCTGCGGAACATTGGAAATCATCAAGCTTGTTGAGTTCGCGCGGGCCATCAACGACAAATTCAATGATTTCTATTGGGCTTTACGTTTATCGATGTGGGTGTTGACACATACAACTCACACTTCCCCTGCGGCCCTGGCGGCAGACATTCGGGTGGCGGACGCGAGTGCTTCCAACCGAATCAAATTCGGCATGACCTAAAATGAATTTGCTTGTGAAATAGCTTTCCCGTTCGCAAAAAAGGCTGTGATGTTATCCATGGCCTCCCGATAAGCGTTCCCCCATGCTACGTCAGTCCAAGATCCCATGTGCGGCTGAACAATACACCGGGTGCTATTCCGGAAGTATGAGCTGCCAGGTCTGGTCAGTTCTGCCTTTCCAAAACTTCGGTTCAAACCATGGGTTCGTGGATCAGGCTGTGACTCACTTGACGTTGGGCTCTCGATCAAACACATCGAGGCCAGCCCGGGCAACCTTGCCGCTCTCCAACGCTTCAATGAAGGCTGCCTCATCCACCACTGCCCCACGGCCAGTGTTGACAAGGATGACGCCATCCTTCATCTTTGCGAATTCCTCAGAACAAATCAAGCCTCGTGTCTCGGGAGTGAGTGGACAGTTGATTGACAAGACATCAGATATCTTGAGCAGGGCTTCCAGACTACCCGCATACTCAACAGAGAGGCAGCTTTCTTCTTCGGGTGAAAGCCGAGTCCGATTGTAGTACTGCACATCCATACCGAAAGCCTGCGACTTGCGCGCGACATGCTGAGTGGTAAGGAAGGATCAGCGCCGTACTTTCACTCTTATTAGAGATTGGAGCGTCCTACCTTTCCGATCTTTCCCATTCCTATGACCCCAAGCGTTCGGCCCTTGGGATCTAGGAGGGGAAGCTTTGACCCACCACGCCATCCACCATTTCGGATCTCAGCTTCAAGTCTGGAGGTGTCCCTGAGAGCTCCAAGCATCAAGAATATCGCAATATCTGCCGTCGGCTCAGCGACCGCATCAACTGTGTTGGTCACGGCGATCTTATTCTTGTTGAACCATTCCATGTCAAATTCGCTGTAACCGGCGTTTACAGAGGCAACGATTTTGAGTTCTGGTAGGAGCGGGCCCAGCAGGCCCTCGTCGAACCTCTCATAACCGCCATTGCCCATGCCGATCAGGACGGCATCAAACGGTCCATCGGAGTTCCGCGCGTCTGAAATCGCTTGCACAGTGCCTTTTCTGTCGCTAGGTAAGATGATCTGATCTATTGTCAGTACCCATTCGTGAATTCCCTTGTCAGGGATTGAACTTACATGAAGGTCACAAGTAGATTGGAACTTTGACACAAAATCGTCCCCTGCATAAGAAGGAGACGCGATAGATAGGACTCTGGGTTTGCGGCCTAGAGATTGCGATGTGGAGGTCTCCATGATTTGGCCAAGATGGATAGGACGAATGAGTAAAGGTCTCACTGAGCGTTTCACTTCAGCTTAGGACGAATTCAGAAAATTAGTGATCAGTGATCCCGAATTATTTGGCAGAGGATATTACTGCAATTTGGAGAGCTATTCTCGATGCTTGTATCGAAATGTTGGAGGATGCGATCTGGAGGCATGCAGGTCGGCCAATCAGACAACGCGGCCCAGGCCGAGCGAAGAGGGGCATGGTTGATATCAGGTCGGGTTGACCCGACCATGGTAATCGTACTCCGCAACGGACTGAAAAGGGTGAGGAGGTAACAATGGAACATCCCCTCACCGGTAATGGTCTTGGGGCTTATTGGTGCATCACCCGAGTGACCCACGCATGATACTGTGATTTAAAGCAATCCAATCTGGGCTTCATTGTGAAGTATCTAGTAGCAACCTTCCGGTGAAAAGACCCGAGTTTGGAATCTCCAACTTTTATTCACACAATCTCATAACACCTACGCAAACATGGCTACATCAATCATCACCATGGTCGGATCTGCCACTCAGGCCCCTCCTAAAGAAACTGTCATGAGCGACACAAGTCCTCAACATCCTTCAGATGACGTACCGGATCTTATCAGCAAAGTTCATGTAATTCCAACCTTCACCGATCCTCTCGTTGAACGCCAATGGGCAAAAGAACACCTCGTGGGTGCTTTTCGCATCTTCGCCAAACTCGGCTACAACGATGGTGCAGGCGGCCACATCAGCTTGCGCGACCCGGTTGACCCAAAGTGCTTTTGGATCAACCCCTACGCCGTCCACTTCAAACTTCTGAAAGTCAGCGACCTCATCCTCGTCAGCGAAGAGGGAAAGCCTCTCACCAAGACAAACCACAAAGTCAACCGAGCAGGCTTTATGATACACGCGGCGCTTCACAAGGCCAGGCCGGACGTCAACGCTGCTGCGCACTGCCATTCACCGTACGGAAGGGCGTGGTCTGCGTTTGGAAAGCCGATTGAGATGCTGAACCAGGACTGTTGCATGTTCTACGACGACCTCTCCGTTTACGAGGGCTTCGGCGGCGTTGTTCTTGCACAAGACGAGGGGGAGAGAATTGCGAAGGCGCTGGGACCAAAACACAAGAACGTCATTCTTCAGAACCATGGGATTCTTACTTGTGGAGGGACTGTGGATGAGGCAGCTGCTTTCTTCATCGCCCTCGAGCAGGCATGTCAGGCACAGCTACTGGCTGAAGCTGCCGCTGCAAACGGTGTTCAGAAGCGATACGTCACGGAGGAGGCAGCCAGGTTCACAAAGGAAGGATCGGGAACACCAGAAGTCGTCTTCATGCAGTTCAAGCCTGAGTATGACTTGATGCTGGAGGAGACAAATGGAAGCTTTCTGTCATAGACGTTGTTAGTATGCTAAAGTCTGCATCGTGATGGTTTAATTTACAATTCGATTGTCTTCCCGATGTTCCAGGCGGAATCTATTGGTTTCAAGCTAGGGGGGCTGTAAATTCAAGGGTACATGGGATTATGAGGAGTGCACAACAACTACGGTCGCATGCATGGCTGGTTCTATCTTGCTGAAACTCCGGTCACCGAGATTATAAGGATTTTTACGTGAGCAATCTGCAACCAATGAGTCATTCTTGATTATGGAAAACGACGGGAGCGGGCTCGTCACTCTGTGAGATTCCCGACTAAATCCACTGCGCGAAGAACGTAGCGGTGTTCGGGTTGTTCCTCGAGGAGTACCATACACACGTCATTCCGGCCCAGGCCGATTTGTCCTCAACGACACTCTCCATTGTCATCAGCTACTCGGATTGAGCCGTTGGTGTATTGGTTGTTCATCATGGGTATCAATCACGCGTGAGATATAGCGTGTCTGCGGCAAACACTGAAAGGGGTTGATAACAGATGTCCCAAACACAATCCAACAGCCGCTCAACTATGTTGCTCTCAGTCCCTTACTTTGCAGTTACATGAGTTCTCAATAATCGATACCATGGTTGAGGTCCGGAAGTACCATCTGCCGGCGACGGCACTCATGCCAAATTCACCACATCCACTTCTGCATTATCCAAGCTACTTCTCAGCCCAAGATGACTTGACGGCCAACAGAGTCTGCCAAACGTTCAACGACAATGGTTGGGAGGTACAGTGGATCTACCGATATGGCGAAACACAACGCTCTCATTATCACTCGGGCGTCCATGAGTGTATGGCTGTCCTTTCCGGCTCAGCTACAATACGTTTTGGCGTTGCAGACACCTCCCTCGACATGAAAGAAAACACTTGCGGACGGGACAGAGAGACAGGAGGCGTTGAGCTGGAAGCCCATGAAGGCGATGTGTTCGTCCTACCCGCAGGCACAGCACACAAAACATTCAATACCAAGCCTGAAGCCTCGTTCACACTTTTGACCCCTGGGGATGGACATCATATTGCGGGACCGGACATTGGCAAGGCGTTAAAGGAGACGCAAGACCGCATCACGGGGTTTACGATGATCGGTGCATATCCTAAGGGTGGGGGGTATTGGGACTCTTGCAAGGGCGGGGAGCACCATGGAGTTTATGAGAAGGTTTGGGCAGTTCCTAAGCCGAAAAGGGATCCCGTCCTAGGAAGCTCTAACGATGGACTCCAGGGTTTATGGGCATAGTAGATTGGGGGTTTGTAGCGACCAGTTTGGTATATTGTCATGGAAGGCTTTCTACTACTGCTTTCTTGAAAGAAACGTTTCTTTTATTGATCTGCTGGGTTTCCATACGAAGTAGCCAAATCTAATGAGACTCTTGTTAAAGTAGTCTCCCATGATGATGAAAGGTACGGTTACCCTTAGTCAAACAAAATCTATGATATTATCCCTGAATTCATTTCGACCGGCAAGGTAAACTTCTGAACACAGTGTACTGGAGCTACAGAATTGGAAAAGTCTCTCTGGATTGTACGCAGTAGTGTAACACATCCTTCATTGGCCTGTGGTGAGGCATGTGTTCCATCTCGCTTATGACGAGAAACCTCCACAGCCAAAATACTGTTCAAAACAGGCTATTATCAGAACACGAAAAGGGCCCAGTGATTGTGCTCTCCGGGTCCGAGAACAGCTTCACCAACGTATCAACCGACGCATACATACCCGCTGTGTTGAGGAACGCGCCCATGAACACAAGTCCCCAATTCAAGCAGGACAGCGCGATCATGCGCTTGCTAGAGAACTGTTGTTTCCAATTGAGATGCAGCCAGAAAATTCCAGGTAATCCGAATGAGAACCAGGCAACCAGCAAGGCAGATGACACAGCAATGATAGAGTTGAAGACTGGAATAGCGTTCGCGAGTACGAAAACCAAGATCCAGAAGCCTGTTCCTAGGAGAACCCAGATGCTCCATGACTTGACGGTGTTGGTTGTCATTTCGTGTGGGATCTTGAGCAGGTCGCGCATGGTTACCACAAAGAGGTACTTGATGCCGGCGTGGCCGTAAAATAGGCCTGTGCAGAAAAGAGTCGAGAGGAGAATGCCGTAAGCTACCTTGGCTGGGAGCAATGGAGCTGTTCCAATGGCAGGGGATGTGACATAGTCGCCGGCGAGTCCATAGATGGCGCCTCCAGTGATGAGATAGATGGGGATGGCAAAAGACTGCAAAATGACCAGAGCGGAGACGTAATCCTTTGCTGGGTCTTTCATCTCAGCCATGACAGTGAAAAAGCCTTGCCTGCCACCGAAGGAGTAGCAGATGCTAAGAATAGCGGTGAATCCTTCTTGGAAAGTTGGGTTTCCCCACAACTTGATTTTGATGTCGGCTCCGGGAGGAGCGAGTTGTGGTGAGGCCACGGCCAAGGCGATAACAACTATGAAGATTGGGACAAATATGCCGAACGTGGCAGGCCCTGAGTTGTGAATGGGATTAGCCTCTGAATGTTGGAGATAAGAAGGACCAAAACTTACATGAGAAATAAGCAACGAAATTCATTCTTCTTGGAATACACAACACATAACATATCAACGCCGCGAATCCAATGAATGACACCGTGCACATGCTGTGTCCTGTGAGTGTATTGAGAGCGACGCTGATAGCCAAACACGCCGAGGCACAAGCAAGACTGAGGTTGATGATGAGACCAACGGCACCAATAGTCGCCAAGACCTTGCCGCCAAGAACTTGCAGCGCGTCCGGGAGGTTGTCGATGTGGCGGTACCTCTTCCAGTATAGTAGGAGAACATATGCCGTGTAAGTGGATAAGGCTCCGATGCCCAGGATTGCGATGAGACCGGGAATGAGGCCGATGCGTTGGAGAACCGACGGCAAGGCAAGAATGCCGATTCCAACCTCGGTGTGAATCAACACGATGCCCGTTTTCCACTTTCCCAACACGCGAAACTGTTCGCCACCAGCGGCAGCAGCAGCGCCGAAGACGCCGTTCAAAGTGGCATCTTGCTGGTCAGTGGTTTGACTATAGCCGATTCGCTCACTGGCAGTTTCGATATCGTCGTCGCATGTTGGCGCTTTCTTGACGTCGTCTTGTGCGTCTTCAGGTGCGGCCGTGATGGGCTTGACACCTGCGTGATGAGACATTGGTTTGGGTACGGCGGAGTGCGAAGAAGTGAGAGCTGGTTGGTTCGGTGGGTCGGCTGTTCGCGGAAAACACCTGGGATTTCTCAAATTCTGCAAGAATAGCTATATCAGCGTAAGATCAAGTCAGAAACTCTGCATCACCCAACAATCTGAAGTTGCAAACTGCCTGTTGAGGGTATCAGTCTACAGTCGGGCGGTTCCGCATTTCCGACCAAGGCGGCCGATGCCCCACCCCGGATGTGCCCCCGACGCCAAGTACTTGGCTGTCCATTGATAAGGTCGCGGCCGATCCTGCCTAATCGCTGCTGGCATTGTTTGTCGTCATCTGATAGGTATGGCCCGAATAATTATGCACCTGAGTTGATAAGGCGTGATGACGTCTCAATGCCCGCACGTTGTTTCTACTGTGGGTCGATCCGGGCGGCACACTATCAGCGGTGGCATGCTAAAGGTAACGGGCTGACCCGAATCAGGAGATATCAAATGTCAAGTAGAATTCATGAAGCTATCAGATCTACTTGCTTATCATCGCTTGATGTCTTTTGCAGAAGTCTCGGACCGTCCCAACAAACCGATCCATGTCCGCTGCAGTCAGAGCCAAGTTCAAGGCCATGCTGCCGCGCGGGTGGATCCAGTACCTTGCCTCCAACATTTCCAACCAGAAGAGCCGCTTCAGGTCCCCGTCCTCTACCATTGTCCAGTCGTCCTTGCATTGTATCTGATCCCGGGACAACCCGTTCGTGGTGGCGTGAATACACATGAGGGTTCCAAGGCCCGTCACTGTGAACCGAGTCCCTTGGACCGCCTCTAGTAGCTGCGCACGTAGAGCCTCGCCCCTCTGGTGGAATGCGTCAGCTACCTCATGTGTGAATACTTCGGATAGGCCAGTGTAGCCCGCATTGAGCATGAGCGTATTGTTCTGGAAAGTGCCTGAATGGGCAAGAGATTCCTGCATTCGTGGGTCGTACACGGCCATAACGTCGCGACGCCCTCCAAAGGCGCCAAAGGGCATACCGCCGCCAAGGTACTTCCCGAACGTCTTCATGTCCGGAGCCAGATCATGATCGAATGTGGAGGCTATTCCACCGCCATAGAGTCGAGATGTCATGACTTCGTCGAGTATGAAGAGTGCGCTGGCGGCGCGAGAATGCTCTCTAATCGCGCGAAGGAAGTCAGTGGTCGCAGGAATCGCGCCTCCAGAGCCTTGCATTCCCTCCACCAATACCGCAGCGATATCTCCTTTGTTGTTCTCAAAAGCCTAAGCCAATTTCTGAACGTCGTTATATTGAGAGATGATCCAGTCTCGCTGTTCGACGTTGTTCGGCGCAGCCCCGAGAGAGAATGACAAGAGGCTTCCATGGTATCCGCCCCTGAACACCACAATCTTGCGTTTCCCAGTGAATTTGCGAGCGGCGGCAATGCAGTGCAAATTGGCCTCAGTGCCTGAATTTGAAAACCGAAGACTTTCCAAGTTGAAACGAGCACATAGCAATTCTGAGTATTGCTTTTCGTAGATGTTGGTGGCTCCGAGACTTAAGCCGATGTTCGCTAGGACATTTGACATAGATGCCTTGATCTTGGGCTCCGAGTGGCCGAAGAGTCCGGCGGTCAGCTCTCCCACAAAGTCGCAGTATTCGTGACCGTCGAGATCAATCAGCTTAGATCCCTCTCCCCGCACCATGACGATTGGGAATGGGGAAACATGAAGAAGTGTTCTGGTATTACCACCCGGAAGACTTTCCAAGGCAGCGTTGTGGTACTCCAAAGACTTAGTATTTCGAGTTTCGTATTGCTGGAGAGCTTCCGCCAACAGGGCTTCACACTGAGTCTGAGATGAGGGCGTCATGACGGGCAGTGAAGCAAACCGAGTGTGTTGAAGAGGAGGTATCAGTAATGGAGGATATGGCCTATATGATAGCTATCCAATGCTAAAAGGAGCGCCCTTCAATTGGCTGTCTTTGAATCGGGCTATTTCAAGCAGATCAATACGTTTCCAGCGCATTCATCCACGGGATCACCTGACATCATTCCAGGGGCGTGCTATGTGGAGTCCGTTCCTTATATGAGACTTGATGTCCGGGTCGGATCGAACCGATTCTTTGCTGGCCACTCATTCTTGGTGGAGGTATTGCAAAGCCGGCGTCCTTAAAAAACACATCACGCCTGGGAGCCATCAAAGGAAAACGATAATGTTAAACCATACTCCTCGAATACTCTGTCTAAATCTAACAAGTCCAAATAATGTCTGATTGCCAGCGGAAGCCCATTATTACCAAGAAGGCTCCGGGCCCCTATCCTCCACTGTCACAGGCTATGGTCCACGGCGGCTTCGTCTTCTGCTCCGGGTCAATCGGCATGAGCCCCCAAACAAACTCGATTGTCGAGGGAACCATTGCGGATAGAACTGTGAGCGAGCACTCCATGGTATCACATGAGATTCATGCTAACAGCATGTTCCAGACGCAGGCTCTCACCAACCTCGGCAAAGTGTTAGAGGCGGCAGGTTCAGGCACAGACAAGATCCTGAAAGTCAACATCTATGTTACAAGCATGGAAGATGTTCCACTCATGAACGAGGCTTACATGGCCTTTTTTGCTGAGCCGCGACCAGCCAGGGCCTGTGTGTGCGTTAAGGCCTTGGCCAGGGGTACGGACGTTGAGATTGAATGCACAGGGTTTATTTGAAGACACAACCTTTCCTGGGGCCTCTACAATAATTAAGATAGCTAAATGACAAGAAATCGCTAATATTCCACCGTGATCATGTCCATCAGAAGCTGCTCGACAGATGAGCACATGCCAATATCAGCCATGCCAGCAAAGTAATTGGAGACTTGGTCGGCCTGTAAAGACGACAACACAGGCCCGCTTGGCATACATGACGCAGTCTCCAAGTCCACCAGCATGGCCTGTGTAGCATTTGACAACGCTTCAAATGTGTCCCGATATGGCGCCACCGCATCCCATCGCTCCGACATTACGGCAAGAACGATCATGCAAGAAGTGCACGTTGAAGACACGATATCTCGTCGTATGGTATTCCGTGTCTCTGGACTGTTCCACAGACAGTGGACGTAGGTCAACCCAGCAAGGAACAGGACGTGCAGCGCACCCCAAGTGTCGTTCAACCTTTGACTCAAGTATAACGTACGATAAAGCTCACAGATGGCTTGTGATGAAGATGCGCAGTCCAGATACACCGATGCATCGTCGCATTCTGGCGCTGCCCACCGACTTTGATCGTGAGATGACCGTTGACGTACAACCAAGCGCCTTCTGTGGAGCAGTAAGATCGAGTGGTGATACATTAGTTTGTACCACTCGGGGCTGCCGAAGGCGTTATTCGCTGCACATCCCTGCACAAGTTGCTCTGGGGCGGCGTCCATCCAAGCGCGAAGCTCGTCTTTGAACTTTTGCGTTGAAGAAGAGTTACGATGCGGGGCCACACTATGTGTTTCCCGGTAAATCGTGCGTTGCATGCGCGCCCAAATGCGTCGTAGGCGAATCGTATGGAGGGCGGAAGAGACCACTGTTGCTGTTTCTAAATTGGACGTCCGCGCTTGAGTTAGAAACCCAGTTGGCGTGATGTTCTCATCGTCGATGTCCAGGAAGAGTGCAACATCGATGTCTTCATCGGTAATAGACACAGGTCGTCCCAAAGTCACGGCACATGCCCTGTCAAGGTTGTAGGAGCACCAAAAGACGCGGCGTCGTACCTCCGTTTTGAGTGTGTTTGACTCGACTTTTGACCATGGAATATCTCGGTGAAGCCCCAGCTCAACACACTGGCGGACGGCTAACCCTGACAACGTCCAGATGGAAACTCCGATGGGAGACCGCAGAGAGTACATGGCACAGCAAAGCAGTGCCTGTATCGTTTCCAGACTATTGAGCTGCAAGACATGTTCGAAGAGATCTTCAGCGGCCGTATAGAGACTCTCTGGGAGTGGTGCGCCGGCGAAGGGCACCGCGAGAGCACCCACTGCGGTGACGATAAACACGAAGAACGCTTTCAGAGGGTCAGGGGTAAGCCCGTTCTCGCAGGCTGTCATAACAGCGTCTTCATATTCGGTGTAAGTCGGTCTATGCAGAAACGGATACTGTGGGTGGACGTTGTCGAAATATGAACTTGTCAATATCCGGGCTACCTCTCTGCCCGGCATGGGTGCTGGCACCGCACGTGGTCGACTTTGGACGAAAGAATTGGAGACACCCCCGAGTGTCATACCAGGACCTCGCACCTGTGCTCCTCTCAGACGGGCAGTAAATAGTTTCGTGAAGGAGAATGCGGAGGAGGACCCGAAGTAGTGAGGCTCTCCACCAGCAGCTCGAAGGCAAAGGAGATCTAGCACAGATGGGCCCTCGCTCAGCTCGTTCAGGCTCTCGCCATTATTGTTGGCTGAATCATTCTGCAGGCTAGCACTCATCAGAAAAGAAACGCATTCGCTATTCCATTTGGTACACACCTATCTTGAGCATTTGCGTCAATCGATGCTACGATGGACACAGGTACTTCCTGGGGTTGTTGGGTGTGCTTGTGTGGGCGGTTGAAATCATGGTCTATGCTGTCAAAGTCTCCGTCTTCGACCGAGAGCGATGCTTCGAGACGAGCCACACGCTCCTCCAGTGCCTCGACATATCCTCGAGGATATTGTCGTTTGGTAGAGGGGTCTTCGATGATGCAGGCTGTTGGTTGTGCATCAGCCAAGTTCAGACCACAAGCTAAGGGCTGTGTTCACAACTCACTTCTTGAGCCTTTGACACAATTTCCACACGAAGGTGCCAGGCCGTCACACTAGAGAAGTGACATTGTGAGTTCACGACATGCGCGTAGAAGTTACCATACTGCGTAGACTCACCTTTTGCTTCTTCTGCTGGCAAGCAATGCAGGCGACTCGTGCTCGTTTGGCATGGGCCCGCACGGTGATTGACGGAGATGGAGACATATTGACTGGAGTTCTGACAGTTGCTGCGGTTGTTGGAAAAGAAGATATTCCCCAACAGGGGTGATAAGAGAGCAGGATGTCATTGTCCGCGGCTATCCGTCGTTCTGGCTAGCAAGATAAAGGATGCACAGTGGTGGATCAGGTGCATGCATCAGTATCTCACATCCCCGTTAGAATGACCTCCCCCGCACTTACTGCGGCCAGTAGCCTGCGATAAGGGACTTCGGGTAAACGACGAAGCATATCACTGGCACTTCTTCCCCGCGTTCCCTTGGGTGAAATTGCCATGGAATGGAGTTATTGTTAATGATGGATAAATGAAGCGATCTGCGAAAACACCCAGTGCACTCAGCTCTTGATAGAAGAGGTGCTATATGCTACTAACGCACTCCTAGCAACCATCACCGTCCCGTCTATCATCATCATCAGTTTTCCACACGGATTTGAACTTTCGCCGGCTCGACAAAATCGTCTAGACCCCTACCCCTCACATCTTCGTGGTCGTTCCGGGGAAGGCTGACAGCTGGCTTGCCGATTACGGGAGGCTTATCCACTAGATCAAGATATCCAGTTGTGGAGGTGTTCATCTCTTGTGCCATGATCATGCCGTTCCCCATCCACGCAAGACTATCACTCTCGTCTTCGTCATTTGAAACGTACTCAAAGTCCTCAAACCGAGGATGCATCAATGTGGCACGTTGGTGAACAGCAGATCCAGGCCAGTAGCCCAACATCCTGCCATTAGACGTTCTCTTGGCCCAGTTATTGCACTGGTTGTTCGTTATCAGCACATACGGGACTGACTCCAAGAGAAAGTATGCTTACCGTGAAGGCAAAAGTCGTCTTCTCAAAATACCTGTCAACTTGCTTCATAAAGGCATTGACAGCCGAGATTCTGTTTTGAAATTGTCAATACCCACTGGATTCTTGTCTGAGCGTCAAAGGCAGGCACAACTCACTTTGGAACCATGTACTTCAGGTTCTCCCGCTGCAGCTTCAGGATACACTTTATCATGTACTCGCAAGTTACCTCACTCATTTGGATCGTTGACCCCGCACCAGGAGCGCCATTCGGGCCAACAAAGAAGAAGCAGTTGGGCATTTCCGGAGGACACATTGACATGTAAGCGCCGGGCTCTTCTTCCCACAAGTCGTCGAGCGATACTCCGCCTCTGCCAAAGATTGGGGTTTCCTTGAGCGACAATGATGTGTCGAATCCAGTAGCACAGATGATAGCATCGACCTCTCTGTAAACTCCTATATCGTCCACTATCCCGGTTTCGGTGACATTCCTGATTCCTTGGGGAATGAAGTTCAGATTGGTCTCTGTCAGAGCTTCGAGGTATCTTGGTCCTGGGGAAACCCGGCGACAGAGAACCGGGTATGTTGGCTTCAGGGCGTCAAATATCTCTGGTCTCGTTGCTAGTCTGCGTAACATAGAGTCTTCCGTGGCTTTCGAAAAGCTTTTGTTCATGTCTGATCCAACCCAATGGACAAGCTGAAACTTGTTGACGAAATTTTCAACCTGGTGCCGGTAGTTGAGGTACTCCACTGGGTACTTCTCAAATCGCTCTTGCTCTTCGGGTGGGAAAGGGACTGCTCTCAATGTTAGCAATTTACCCATGTCAACATCAACAAGTTTCCAAGACTTACAGTTATGAATATCGGAAGTAGCCTTTCTCGGATCAGCAGCAACATAGCCTGCTGGTGAGATCCAAGCCTGTCCCCTCACATAGTGATCCATATGCTGCACCTCGGGTAAGATGGCTGGGACAAGCTGCACGGCTGTAGCTCCGTATCCAACCACTGCGACCCGCTTTCCCTTTGGATCGAAACTTTCGTCCCAGTTGGCGCTGTGAATTAATGGCCCCCGAAACGTATGCAATCCATCAATCTTGGGCCACATCCACTTGTTAAGATTCCCTGTTGCCTTGACAAAGACATCGCAGTAATCTTTAAACTCAGTGCCGTCGGTCATGTTCACCAAGGTCACCTCCCACTGAGCCTCGTCTTCAAGCCATCGGGCGGACTTGAAGGCGTGTTGAAACTTTACCAATGATTTCATGCCGTACTTCTCAGCCACGCTCTGGAAGTAGCGACCAATCTCAGGACCAGGAGAGAAGAAGTGAGACCAGTTGGGATTATTCTCGAAGGTGTACTGAAATGAGACCTACAAATGGTTAGTGGATGCCCATGTTGGTGGCGTTTGCCAAGTGACAGAACTCACGGACGGCACATCTGATGACACCAGGCGTAGCAGTCAGACTCAATGCATCAATGGGCATTCCAGAATTGTGCTTACCACATGTAACTCCAGGATACCTGATACTGTAAGTGTTCAAATCGCTATTATAGAGAGGAGGAAATCGCTTACCTATTCTCAAGCCAAACGCCGCCTACCTCGTAGTTCTTCTCATAGATGACCAGGTCCAAGTTCGGAATTCTTTGTTTGAATCGTATCCCGCAGAGGATCCCAGACATTCCTGCACCGATGCAAATCACCTTCATCCTCCGAGCAAAGTCTACGGGAACATCCCATGACTTGTGATTGCCATTGGTGTTCATCTTGGACACGATCGGACGCAGTAGGAGGATTGACAGCCCCAAGCACGTTGTACTGGTACCCAGGAGAGGCCCGTAGGTTTCAGAAGCATATTCATTAAGTTAAAATCTCATTTTATTAGACTACTCCTATGCTCATAAGATCTAGCTGCTTAGATGGGATGGCCCAATTTGCTCACCACATGCTGACAAGTCATCTTGCCAACATAGCAGATTGAGCACAACGCAGCCAGACTCAATGGTTGATTGCAATCGGAAACTGAGAGCCGCTTTGCTATGGACACAGCGGGTCGTTCCGTTTGGCGGCGTGTGTGTGTAAAGCAACTCGGGTCGACCCGACTGGCACTGATCTGCACGCTTATCAGGGTGGGGTCGTCTGATATGAATACTCGGGTTGACCCGACATGATGGCTCACCTTGCCCTCAACAACTGGGAACCCGTTATTTCCGGGGCAAGCAATTTTATTGGATAAATTAAATAGTACCTGCTGAGAGGTGTACAAGGTTTGTGGCTTCCACTAAGATGTTGATTGATAGCAACGGACCGCAGGTGTACGAACTTACGCTATCCGTTCTCGACATCACCTTTCGATTGAAGCAAGGACACGATACACGCGTCACAGAATCCCATCATGGCGAACTCATCATCACAAGAAGTCCTGACCATCCCGGAGCTGAAGCGAGCAGCTTCCGCTAAGCTGGACAAGACCGCCCGAGGTATGGATTCAAGGAATTAACTGTTGCATGTTTTTGGAACCTGCTAACATGAACTTCAGAGTACTTCAATGAAGGGGCGATGGATATGATCACGTACTGAGAGTTATTTTCCTCTGGGCAAACTCATTTACTAACGGGTACGTAGGCTCAGAGACAACGAGCATGCTTTCGACAAGTACAAAATTCGTCAACGCATTCTCGTCGATGTAGCCTCAGTAGACACGAGGATTACCATGTTGGGGTCCGAAATTGCTCTCCCGCTCGCTTTCGCACCCGCTGCTATGCACGGTCTTGCTCATCATGAAGCTGAGAAGGGCACGTCAAGAGCGGCCGCAGCCAAAAGTATCCCTATGGGACTTTCAACCTATGCGACCACCTCGCTTGAGGATGTCATAGAAGAGAAGGGGAAAAGCTCGAATCCTTACATGTTCCAACTGAGCGTCACAAAAGACCGCTCGGTCCCACTGGATTTGATGAAGCGGGCAGAGAGTAAGCAATGTTTCGGGCCTAGCTGATCAAGGGATTCATGTTCAACAGCTAACACCGAACAGAGGCGGGTTATAGAGCCCTCATACTGACAGTTGATGCACCTGTCCTTGGCCGGCGTCTGAACGAAACCAGAAACAAGCTGAACCTGCCAGATAATCTTTGCTTGCCAAATCTGGGAGGCGTTCGTTCGCATCATAATCCTGGGCGGGATGCTAGCAATTCTTGGGAATCAATCATCCCCTGGGTGAAGTCTCACACCACGCTCGAGGTTTGGCTCAAAGGCAGTAGGTACATGTGAAACTTCTCAACAGATACAACACTAATTGCAGCCTATCACAGTATATTGCAGCGAGGATGTGCTACTTGCCATTAAATACGGGCTCGATGGAATCATTGTTTCCAATCACGGTGGGAGACAGCTGGATGGCGCTGCTGCGACTATCGACGTGCTGCCCGAATGTGCCGAAGCTGCTAAAGGCAGAATCAAGATTGGAATTGACGGTGGCATCCGTCGTGGGTCTGACATTTTCAAAGCCTTAGCTCTTGGGGCCGACTGTTGCTTTGTGGGGCGGATTCCCATTTGGGGTCTTGCGGTAAGAACGCCCCTTGATGTCCAAAGGTGTGAGGAGCATATTTGACTCACAAGCAATACCACAGTACAATGGGGAAGAGGGAGTGAAGCTGGCAGTGGACATTCTGGAGCAAGAGTTGAGGACGACTATGGCCCTTGCTGGGTGCTCCTCCATCAAGGAGATTTCGCGCCATCATCTGTCTATATTGGGAACAAATGGGATCTTGTCTAGACTATGACTCATGTAATAGATTATTCTCTCAGGGTGTCTTGTGTCTAATCAAGCATAATATTTGTTGGCACAGTGACAAAAAGCAGGGGAACATAAACAGAGTGGACTGCACAATCTGCTTCCGAAGAATAGAGCTTGGCCTTGAGAACGTGAGTGTCATGATTTAACGTTTATTGAGAAGTCGTCAGTCAACATAGACGCGAACCAGATTCTAACGTACATTTCGATCTACCTTACATCTCGATCCTACGCACTTGAGATATGGAAAGTATAGGTTTTTTTGGAGTTCATGAGAATCCCATGAGACTGTTCCCGGCCACCTTTGCCACACTGTTGCCTTGATTGAGAACTCTGGCACCCCAACCAGTTTCTTTCTAGCCTAGATTCATCGTTCAAGCTGAATTGAAGAAGTATTCGAGTTGTGGAATTCTTTCGTGGGCGTTCGAATATGTCTGAAAACTGCCCTGGCACCAACCAGCTCATTCTTCGAAATGTCGGTCCATTTGCTGTCGGGAAGAAACTCATACAAGTGAGTGCAACGTACGTCCGCCGTCGAACGTCTATCCAGAAATTTTGCCCAGTCATGTTGTTGTGAGGTCTTGCAGTCTGGCCAACGATGTTGACGATAGACTACGTTCTTCAAGTCGGGAAATCGCGTACCAAACTCTCGAAGTAGATACCTAGTTTGAAAGTAGGTCTGATCTTCTGCAATGCCCAGGTCACCACCGTATAGTCTGATGTGATGCAATGTCCGGACCCCACGAAACTGATGGAGCCTTTTAAAGAAGAATTCGTTTTCGTCGGTCATACCGTTCACGGCCCATAAACGTACAGGTATGAATGTCAAAGCCACATTTCTGATGAGCTCCAACCAGCCGCAAGTCACGTCGTCGCCGGGTATAAGGTCTTCCAAGAACCAAACAACATCGACGTCCCAGTTGATATTGATGTCGTACGCATTTCGATGCCACATCATCTTCTGAGGAGGTGACATCATAGTCGTGGACGACGCCGAGGGTAGCCTGGTCCAGGGTGGGATCCAGAAGTTTGGGCGTAGTGCGCGTGCAACGGACCGCGACATGCGGTCGATTGTCGAATCGATGGCTTTGTAGTATCGATGCATCGATATATCCACGCAGTAGCCCAACTTTGGGTACTTCCATCGATGTGTATGATCAACGGCCAGATACGGATGTGTATCTAGGTGAAACAGCTTCCACATCCTATGTATGCTATATACCTGATCATCCTTGAAGTAGTGACATCTCAGGTAGCGTCGAGCCGTAAATAATCTTGGTTCCAGATAGAACTCCGTCCAAATCATGAGTCGGATCTCGACGGGGGGAAATTTGAAGTAGTAGAATGTGGCTTCCATTGGTGAGCTGACTGTATCCATATTCGTAGAAAGAGCAACCGTGAGTGCTTGAGGAGGAGAGATTTCGTGCAAGGCTATGCCTCAACGACTAATCTGGTTAATTATGTTGTCAGAATATGTTTTGGTGCCAGCAAGAATGCAGACCAAGATGTATACTGAAGGAAGGTATTTTCAGCTACTTAAGTAAATTTTCTTCCTTGTGGCGGGTCCATACTGGTCCTTGTTTGTCGGTCATACCAAGTTCCGGACTACACTCCGGGCCTCTTCAGCCAGGTTCACACGAAGTGAACCTGGAGCCCACAGAATTTACCGAAACCCTCACCGTAACTCAATATATGACTTCTGTAGATGGGCCTGGAGTGTCAACATAGCACTAACTGCCCCAGTATTGAGCTTGCATGGCGTACAAACGCATAGATTTGCCGTCTAACCCACACCGAGGGTCACCAGACTTCTTGGAAAGTACGCCTCTTGGAACCTTGCCGTTGCGACCTGTCAACTTTGCCCGTGATGTACCAGCCCATAGACTGTAAGCAAGATTTAAGGCGTTGAACGAGTGGGATTTGTTTCACGCCTACAGATGTTTCTGTCTGACGTCCAAAGAATAGAGGCTGTGCTTTTGCAGCGCCCATAACATATTGCTCACTCAACTCTTTGAGCTGTTTCTTTCCCAGACGTCATTGTCCCTACTACTATGTCCAAACGTCGCGACGAGGCTTTTGCACCCATATCGTAGCTCAAACTATTGTTTCATGGTTTCTGTTGAGAGATGTTGACGTAAGGTACAGCCTCGCTCTAATAAAAGGCGATGTTCCAAGTGAAGTTGAGGTCTGGCTCTGAAAGTCTCGTCGAAGGTTGCTAGGGCGGCTTCTGCCTTCTTCCGGTGCCGCGTCCGTCTCACGCAAGCGTCGAAATCTTGATAAGCAACACGATAGATATTGTCATCGAGGTTTTGGGCCGCAGACGTAGAGATCTGCTTTTTGGCAAGTACGGCTGGTGAGTCTTGGCAAGAGCTACTATGAGGTGCCTTCGCAGTTGAATTGCTGAGGTGCAAACTCTCAATCAGTTACCCATTCCAAGGTTTAATAATAAAATCGTTTGAATTTCTGCAGAGTACAGGACTACTGGCGAGGCTGATCTGACATATTTCTATGCATTCTGCTGTCAAGTTACATGGCAGGGACGGCGGCAATCAAGGCCTCGCGAGATTGATGATGTGTGCAGATGGTACCAGGTGGCTAAGAGGCGGCCAACGCCGCTGGACTAAGTCCATTCTTCGGCCACCCAACCCGCCTCTCGGAGCCTCGCGACACCCTGCAGTTCTCCGCAAAGTAGAAGACAATCGGATTCAGTGAAGTCAACTTACTTTTGGGTCTGTTCCATTACAGAGGCTTCGTCTGGCCAACATTGAGATAGCGCTGGAGTCGCCTGGCTCCTGACTGTATCTAATTTTCATGATTGGAAACTGGGTTCTTTCCAATTGAACGTTTGACAATGTACATCGCGGGCTCACACGGAGGCACTCCCGGGGAGTTTTCTATTACCTGCATGCCAGCGCCTTTCGGCTTGGCTCAACAGCCTTTGTATTCCGCCAGACGAATTCCCAAGGGATTTCATCACGGCCTTCCCGCAAACGAACGGCCCCAGGCTTCCATTGTCTGTCTCGATGCAGCCTTGCTTTGAAAGTCCCAACAAATGCCACAGCCTACATACATGATGGGCAATCAGGTATTAACTATTGAATTGAGCGTTGAAGTTTGCTAATGTTGCCGCTGCTTGAGCTTTGTTCCGCCTCTGGCTGACTTGAATGTCGGTGCTTTGGTAGGACACGCGGTGCAGACTAGCCTCCGAAGAGATAGCCTGGTCTTTGTACATGGACTGCCGCTGTTGTGCTATTGATTTTTCTGGTATTGCCGACGAATACTTGTGGGAGGGCTTCGCGGGAGTCTCCCTGGAAGCATTGGTGGTCAGTTCTGAAAGTCTTGCTGTAACGGATCAGATCATGGGGAGTAGTGGAAGGGTACCCGTTGTACACTGAGTTCCAAGAGTCCATGGGGCGGTCGAATAAACTCAATTTTTCAATTGATTACTTGGAGTGTCTAATTGGTGGAGAAGTCTACGATAACAAGATATGGTGCCTTGTGCAGCGAACATGAAGGGTTGGAAAGGGGCATTCGTTGTTGTTTATTGCGAGCGCGAAGCGGACAGCGAGAGGTACTATCTAGATTGCTTCTTTTTCGACGGTTTTATAGCGGTTCAAGCTCGGCTGAACACATCGAAATGCCCCAGTTGAAAACTGACAAACACCGCATCGATCCAAGCCCCGACTGGGTTGGCAGATGGAGCAGAATTCGTCGAGGCCACCAAATGAGACAAATGCATCTCGCGCCAGCTGAACATCGCCCGTGCCGATTTCAGGGGTCCCGATGTGCAAGTTCCTGTAGGCACAGAAGGCTAGCGTTCGGCTAGCAGCGTTGCAAATAAACCTCCTCTCAAGGGACACATTGTAGGTACATTCGATTTCGATCGGTCGCAGGGCGAGGCGAGGTCGGCGACATCTGCGGGGTTTGGTCCGGGCCTCTTGGCATGTAATGGTAGTGTCTATGAACTTCAGCTTGGGGTTACACAAAGCCTAGTGGACAAGTGGATAGATGCCGTGCCTGAAGCAAGCGTCCCAGCCCTGCGGCGGAGCAGGAGTCGCCATCCTTTTGGACGGCGTGATGTTCTGATCTCCTTGTTGGTAATGGCTGACATGATTCCACTTCACTCATGATCGAGGATAAGCAACAGCAGCAGGAACAGGATGAGAGGAGAATGCCTCTGCGGGAAGATCAAAACGATAATATCTCCTTTCCGATGCGCAGAGACTACGCAAAGGCGGTAGGTCTTCGTCGGTATCGGACATCAGGGCACTTGGCCAATAGCTCTGATGCCCGATAAGCCACTTGGCGGAAGATACTTGTGTTGACAGAGAGGGGATGAGACGCATTCCCAGAGCACTGACTCTGTGATTCGGTGCGTCAGGCTGTCGCCAGGCAGTCTCTGCTCCACAACAGAATATTGTAGGCAAGCTCGGAAACTGTGACTTCGCAGATCGTAGACTGATAGCCTGGACACTGGCAAAATGCTTCCGGATTCTGCCTTGGCAGGCGCCTTTCCTAGCGGGAAAATGTGAGTTACGGGGGCTTGGGTATCCCGAGTCGGCTTTTGGATGATGAAGAGCCTGGCCAGCTTAGCCGGGCGTCAAAAGGATGAGACAGGCGGCTTGCCAGGCTTCATGCCAGGCTTCAGTGTCCAGCGCCTCTATGTCCCGCAAGTGGAAAAAGGAGATTGCCAGGTTGCAATGCATATGTATCCCGAGTTCAGGTTGGCCGACATGGACATTTCCGGTGAAAGATACGGCCGTTCTGGCAGTAAACGTGATCCAATCGATGAGGCTCGATGGTGACGAGCGGGCGCCGTCTGCATGTTCCCCGACGTCGCCTGGTTGCCTTGTTTTGTCGCGTAGGCGGTTCGCAGAATGAGGTGGTTGTCGACATCCCGTGCTTTTTCAGGTGACGATGACCCACTTGCATGCAACAGGCGACAGATGGAAGCTAGATGACAGCCTGGTACATGTTAGCAGCTGCGACTTTTCGAACACGGGGCCGGAACCAAAAGATGATGAAGGTTCCGGTATGCTTCCAAGAACAAAGAGCATGGTGAGATGAAAGATGGTCAAGAATAGAGCTTGACTGATAGAGTTCCCCTTCATGTTGATGGTTGAATAAATAAGATACGACTTACTCGCCAAGACCGAGTGCATAGGAGTCGGGAGGTGGATACTAGGTGGAAATAGGGACACGAGCTGGAGCTGGACCAGACTGCAAACCATGCCATACATAAAAGAATGGCAAAATGGAAAACAAGGAGAATTGAGAGTTTCCGGGAAAGCTTCGAAGACGAGTGCTTTTAATATCTCGTCTCAGCAATGGCGATTTACACGCAGTGTCTACAAGCCTTAAGGAACCTGCACGACGGTCCGCAATGTCGCACAAATCCAAGCTTAGCCAATCATCTGAGTTCCTTAGAGCCCACTCACCTGCGAAGTCCTTTTGTTCTACGCCAATCACAAGGCAAATAGCGATTTGATACTGAGATGGAAATGCCAGTCTCTGATTCAAGCAGATATGGACTGTGGCCTTGCGATCTGGAAAAAACTGCGTCTTTGAATCCTATTGCCCTAAACGCATCAACGAAGGGATGGGAAATTTTCAGTTGCAGACACCCGAAGGACAGCATCGCTCTTTTGTGCTTCTGAGTGGCAAGGGAGGGCATCCTAATTGAGTCAGTTCACTGGCACGGGTGCGAGAGTTAGAAGGGAAGAAAGAATTGCGCTGCTCGTCGGATGTTCAGTAACGAGCCAGTGGTATTTTGTAGTCTGTTGGAACATTTAAGACTGCGGTGCAGCTTTCTTACAGGTATCACCGCTCATCTGGGTCTCACGCTGGAAAGGGAGTTGCGAGCCCGGAAACACTGAAGCCGGAACGGCCACTGATCTGGCCCCACTTCTCCAACACCGCTGTTCTGCCCCGGGCTCCACTACCCCGGAGCTCCCCGGAAATTTTGCAGACTGACTCCGATTGGATATCCCGCACTTAAGCCCAACCTGCGCAGCCGCTGTAGAGCCGCAATCGGGTCACTTCATTGCCAGAGTTTGCATGTCGCTCTAGTGAAGGAAATTTCATGGGGTTGGGCAGCTAGTCAAATTGAAGCACCCGACGGGAACATGCGAGTGCGCATGCCCCTAATTCACAACAGGAACATTGCACAGGTCATCAATGTCATTTCGAAAGTCAAAACAGATTCGATGGTCATGATGATCAACGCCCCAGTCCCCAATACGTCGGGTCGGACATGCTATCTCCTCCTGAACGCCCATCGCCAACACCTAATTCCAACTGCATAATCATATCCTGGATAACGAGATATGCAATCGGATGGCGAAAGTTGGTATCTATCTCTAGGTCTTGAACCTTGAAACTCGACACCTAGTCTTGGAGAACTGCCTCGCCACAATCGCGTCTCAGCGTCATCCTCAACGACTCCGATCCTTCTTCGCTGTCGCCCTCGAGAGAACTCGTGATCAAATCTAGGAGTGCCCGTTGAAGTGTCGTTCGAAATCCCTAATCCTGTCTTTTGCTGCAGTCTGGTGCTTCTTCTTGTTTGATCGGGCGCTCGAGCTCTGGTGGGAAACGTGGTGTACAGATCCGTCAGGGGAACTTTCGAACTTGGCTTGTCGTCGCTCGGCTTGTTTCTTTGCGGACTCTATTGACGAGTACTTATGAGATGTCTTTGCAAGAACATCTCTGTGATAGCATAGGTTAGCGGACAGGCGCTTCCTAATCTGGGGCGATCTCGGCGCACCCGGAATAGTTCGACTTCTGTGACTTATCGCTCATGTTAGGCTTGGCGGGATGACGAGTCTTTGGCGCGCCTGCTGGTGTTTTCAAGTCTGCACAATTCTCGGGGAAGAAGCCTCAGGAAGGAAGGAATAGAATTATTTTGCAACTGCCGTATTCGTGACTATGAAAGCTGCTTTTCCAATGACACAACAACAAGATGCGGCAACATCGCGGGGAAATTTATACGCTCGCGACGTGCTTAAGATGGGCGCGCCCCAGATGGCGGACGAGAGTGTTCTCCAATGTGCCTCATTGGCCCACAAGCACTTAGACCTTGCTGGTAGAGTCCCGTCATCAACTCCAGCTCCGAGTGAAATGATACCTGTGGGAAGAAGATACCGATCGAAAAAGGCAGGCGTAAGATAACCCCCTGTAGAGCTCAGTCGTACAAGACTCCATTGTTGGGCAATCCCGGCAGGCGTGGAGCAGACGCCCATCAGACTTCCATCTTGACTGGCGCAAGTAATTTGAGGGAGGGGAGTGTTGTTGTGAAAGCAGACAAGCCGCAAAAGTGAAGGGAAAAGGCAAGATGCGAGGTTTCCATGAATCAAGTGTGGGCCAGCTTCAAGTATCACTGATATCAAGAGAGAACCTATTGTTAGTGTTGGTTGTAGAAGGCATAGCACGTGACTGGTCCGAGGATCGGTAGGCAGAAGCAAGGACTCCGGACCTCCGTAGTCCCTGTATTCAAAGCTTATCGGAAGTACTGCCGACGTGAAAAAGGAGCCGCTTTGACAGACATCCGCGGAGCTTGAAACCGGCCAAGCACCGGGTCGGTGATGTTGCAATGAGTCCGTCATCATGGTACTTCATGATCTAGACAGAACGTCGACGTGAACTCTTCGCAGCTTGCGAGTCCGAACAGTAACAGAAGACGCGCAAGAACTAATGCGGTGACTTGAAAAGTCGGAGCGCATGTACGCCCGGTGTCGCTGCAGACGGCGTTCGCTCTCCGTCTTCGAATAATTCTCGCTGATGAGCTCGAATGGAGCCAGGCTAGACCAATAGACTTCGGAGAACGTTGCATGGTCTCTTGGGAATCCGCGATTCCAATGGCCACTTCTCAGCATTCGTCGGATGTGAAGGAGGAGCAGTCGGTAAAGGTTCATTGGCCACAGCTCGTCGGGGCTTATGTCGGCAATACTGCGAGAGGCCGGGCAGTATCGGATGTACGCACTGCGGCATGTGTACCCTTGCTCCGTGTTGATGGGCCCCTTGCAAGAATACGTGTTCCAATGATACGCGTGGAACAGTGTGATGTGGTGATCATGATCGCATAAGATCAGCGCGTCGAAAGCCCGCCTGACCAAGTCATCACACTTGGCGTGAGGGGCTTGTTGCCTAAGATCTGCCTGCTCCAGGCAACAGTCTCAGGCCGCCAGACTGGGATCTTTGGTAGCCTTGGTTGCCTCTGTGGCTGAGATGGTTCGCACGTTCAGCGGGTCGGATCGGAAAAGAAAGCGGGTGACTCAGCAGGGCTACCGGATAACCCGGATAATCTGCATCAAGTAATCGTCAAAACGATGGTGGAAAGTCTGCTGCTATTAGCAAAGAGGAACACGTGATAAAGAAACAGCTTCGCCAAAAGGCATATGAAAGTAGGCTATGAATGACATGTTCAGGGTGAGAAATAGGGTTATATATCAATAGGAGGGGAGAGCGGCGCGATAAATACCGAGAAGGGAGGAAAGGAGACCTGTTCGAACCCAGCCGTATCGCGAAGTCGAAACAGAGAAGAGTACATGAGTGGTTGACGGCAGATCCAATGCGTAATTGCACACAGGAGGGAAGGTTGAGATCGATGTTCTTGTGCGCCGTTGCGCGTGAGGAAGTTTGGAATGTAGGGTATGCAGCTCGAGCGCAGACTCGCGCACATGAGGGCAGGTTGCGGTCGATATATCTATGCGCCGTTGAAGATTGGAACGCAGGGTATGCAACGAAGAAATGAAAGCTCGAACGCACACTCTCTCGCGCACGAGGGCAGCACGCAAATAGTCACCTCGGGCAGTCAATATTCTTCCACGGGTCTGCTCATATGTCAGTCAAGCGCCTGCGAAAATATCCTTCTGCTTGCTCATCCTGATGGAAAATAAACCTTCATAAGGTAGGAAATTTTGAACTCATACCTGTTGCTTAACCATTCACTAAATGTTTTGCAGTATTGGGAAGACTAACACTGCAAAGGTGATGGGTGGTGCGGTCTTTAAGAGCCCGAGGATCTGGGGTGTCCGCTCAACCCCGAAAGATGCGGCTGTGCGGCTCTGCTCAAAGACTGGTGGGCCGTGGCTACAGAGACGGAAGGCGAGGAGGAAGAGGTGTGGGTGGACATGCAGACTGAATGGCTGACGTCGAAGGTGCGGGACTGCAACGTGCAGGGATGTGGACTGACTCCCCTCATCGCGCTTTCATTGGCTAAGGTACCTTAGTTTCCGGCGCACAGAACGTGGCGGTTGCTGTTGGAGCGGCAAAAGAACAGCTTGATCCGTAATATATCGTCGGCGGTCTCTGAATAGTGAGCTTGCCCCCCCCACACCAGTAGAGGAGGTATCTTGTTGGCTGGATCTCACCACGCCACGCCCCCGACTAACAGCAACATCAGTGTGTTGCCCGCGTGAAGAGCTTCAATCGCGCGCAATAATGACCTGCTCAAGAGTAAGAAGTGCTCAATGAAGCCTTCGACTGCAGCGCGACAAGGACTTTAATTAGCGGGGTACTCCGATGAGGACAGAATGGGAGTCAACCAAGGATGCCCAAGCTCCGCATGTTTTCGAATCCAACACCTGCCTACGGCTATCAAGCAGGAGCAAAATCGTGCTGAGCGCTGTGGAAACGAATGGATGCGTTCTATTCGCATGCCCAGCTTCAGTCGGCCTAGCCAAATTTTCTCGGGCTACACTAGGCGTTGTGTTTGAGATGATCTCATGACGATCTGTTGGTGTGGATCGCCCTGCGCATTCCGAGAATAATGGCGCTGGCGCGTACAAGTTTGCCAGATTGGCCACGCGCCCATGACCCCTCCCCATCCAGCGCTCGACTTCCACATGAAGCGAAATGGCTTTTTCCCATGTACCATTGTACCACAATAATTGTAACATCAAATGAGCCTGATGGTTTGAAAGCTGCGGAAGTTGAGTGGGCCGCAACGCTTCATCACTTCCCAAGGACGTAATCGAAGCGCGCACCGGCCTGATGTCGATGAAGATGCTGCACATAATGAGAGCAATTTAATTATGTTGACACAAAACGGTAGATAACACACTGTTACCAAGCTGCCTCATTGCAATAACCCGTGTCACTTGAATCTCCTGCATTAGGATTGCATAAATGATTAACATAAAGCTACTTGGTAGTCTACGAGAAGAAACATCCAATCTAGGGTCGTGCTCACGGGAGCGTATTGCTCTGCTTTGACATGTTTGGCCACCAGAGCATGTTTGCTCGATTCTGAGGCACCTCAGATGTCCCAGCAATGCACGCACACACATACAATTGGCGCGTCGGCACCCAAAATTCCAAAGTTTGCGTTCGGCAGGGACAGATAGACCTGTCGAGGACAGCTCAACATCACACGGCAACAATTACGAAATAGCGGCTCATTGCCGCCAGTCTAGGAGAACGCTCGTGATGTGTGGCTTTAGGCGCAGGGCATCCGCACACAGTTTAGCCATCAGAATTACGTATGGGAAGTCAAGTTGTAGGCGAACATGGTTCAATTAAGAGACAATATGTAACATTAAAAGAAAGTGAGGCCATGCCATATATCCACCGCCTCCATAAGAAAATAGTCTTAAAATGGGGAGTATCTCGCAAGTCTATGATCTATAAAGAATGAAGAAATCGTGAAGGTCGTCAAAGAAAAAGGAAAGAGTGAAGATAAAAAGTTATGTTCATCATCATCGACCATCTCAAGCCTGAGGGGCAGCAGTGCGCTTGGGCATCGGCATGTTGGCGTTGCGGAAGCGAAGACCGCGCTTGTTCTTGCTCGTAGTGGTGGTGGTCTTCTTGCCGCTGTCCTTGGTACTATCCTTGCCACTATCCTTCGTGCTGTCCTTTCCACCCTTGCCATCATCCGCCTTGCTTGTGGTGGTGGCCTTGGCAGTGATGGTGGAGGTAGGAGAGGAAGAGACGGGAGTGGTTGTGACCGCAGCGGGCGTGGAGCTGGCAGCCGCGATGGTGGAGGTGGACAGGGTTTTGGTGGCCCAGTAGGCATCGAGGCGGCTCTCGACCTCGTCGACGTTGTTGTAGGGCTGGTAGTTGGCCATGAACTGCATGCGGGACTTGATTGAGTCGTAGTTGTAGGCGTTGGAGGTCTCCGGCTTGGCGCGCCACTCCTTCTCCATGGGGTCCACGAAGTATTCCTCGGTGTACCCAAGATCCTCGAGGACAGTGACGTTGAAGGCAGCCATCATTTCGTGGTCCTCGTGGATCAGGTTGTGGCAGTGGAACATGTACACACCGGGCCAGGGGGCGTAGTGGGCTTCGACGGTAACAGTCTCACCGGGCCCGAGCCAGACGACATCCTTCAGGCCCTGGAACTCATATGGCATCACAGCGCCGCGGCCGTTGACACGCTTGATAACGCGGAAGTCGACAAGATGGATGTGGATGGGGTGAGACCAACCGCCAGAGCTGTTCTCAAGCTCCCAGACCTCGATAGTGCCACGCTTGGGGCGGGCGAGAACGCGGTTGTTGACATCGGCAAAGGTGACACCATTGATGCGCCAGTCGCTGCCGGTACGCTCGAAGCGGAAGTGCTGGTCAACTCCGGTCTTGTCCTTGGGGAAGGGGACGTTGCGGAGGGAAGAGGGAACATCTGACTTGTCGTCGACAGACTCATCGCTGACCACGAAACGCATGACCTTATCGGTGTGGAGGAAATCCTGATCGGCAGCAAAGCCGCGAGTGTTGCGAAGAGTGACGTTCTCGCCCTTGAACTTGGAGAAATCGATGACGATCTCGTAGCGCTCAGCCATGGCGATGTACAGCTCCTGGACCTTTTGAGGGCCGGTCAGAAGACCAGCATCGGAAGCGATCACCTGGAAATCGGCGCGCTCTCCCTTGCTGTTTTCAAGGTAAAGCAGGAAGGTGCGGGAAATGGCGGCATCGAGAAGGCGGAAGCGATACTTGCGGGGCTCAACCTTCAGGTAGGGCCAAGGCTGTCCGTTGACGTGGATGACATCGCCGTAAAGACTGGTGGTCTCGCTGGCGGGAGAGAACAGGGAGCCGTCAGGGTTGTATTGCTTGGCAGACAGGATCAAAGGGATATCGTAGATGCCATATCCGCTGGGAAGAGCAAGACCATCCTCAGCGGGGTCGTGGAGAATGTAAGCGCCGGCTTGACCATAGTAGGCATTCTCTGCAGTGTGGTCGATGGCGTGGTCATGCCTGGTTGTTGGGGTAGTAGTAATCCTTGTACTCCCCAGGCTTGGTGACATCCTCAGCCCATCCATCCCAAGGGGTGCGCGAGTATGAACCGTGAAGATGGACGGAGTTGGCCATGCTCGGGTGATGGTTGGTGAAGCGGACCACTGCCTCCTCGCCACGTTCCATCATGAAGGTGGGACCGGGAGAGACACCATCGTATCCAAAGAGAGTGGCATTGCCCAAGTTGGGGTACACCTTCTGGCTAAGCTGCTTGATCTCGATCTCGTAGTATCTCATCTTCTTGCCCGTGACGGGGTTGATGACCGGCTTGTCGGAGCTGCTTGGTGTTAGAAACGATCCTGAAGATCAAAGTGAGATATTGGTAGACTTACAACTTCTCCTGCTTCTGGGGAGGGATAGGAAGAGGGAACTCATAGAGCCAGGTGTACTCGGGGCTGAGCCAGTCCTTGGCAAGAGTATCGGAGGCAAGGGCGAGAAGGATTGCCAGAGACTGGCGAACCGAAAGGGAAACCATGATGAATAGAATATAAAAGGGCAAAAGCCAAGAGCTGCTATGTTAGTGACAAGTGCTGGCCAAGACGGGTGGCGACGCCTTGAATTTGTCAAGAGAGGAGTGGATGATTGTCGATGAGAGTGACGAGGAAAGTTTCCGGATGAGGCGGGAAATGACCAGGGTATTTAATTGCTTTCTCGATGAGTATCGACGCTCGAGAAGAATCATACCCGGCCCGCTCGTGCTTGGCAACGGGATGTTTCGATCGAGTCGTCGTCGACAAGGGCACGCCGCGCGGCGGAAGGAAAGCCATCATGGCGGCCATTCGTGATAGAGAAGCATCGACCCATCTCGAGCAGTCAATATTCGCACGGAAGTCCCGAGCTAGCCCCTTGGAGGAAGACGGGTGTTAGTCTGGGCCGCCCTCGCCAGCTCCAGCAGTGTATGGCGGGATGAGGAGGCTTGCGGCGCGCCGGGCTGGCGTCTAGTCCTCCAACCTGAAATGCGACGCTGAATGGCGGTGGAGTCGACGTTGGATCGTTGTGAAAGAACAAGAGTCCAACGGTCATCGTTGAAACAGTCAAAGACAACCTGGAAAACGCGACGGTTGCAAGTCCTCAGCTGGAGGCGCGATTGTGGGGCATGGGCTTCGACCACCCGGGACTCTGTTTCAGCAGCCTCATGCCGACCCAACGGGATGGATGGTCGGGTAACTCGCCTCCACTTGCAGGCGAGCAGGTGTTGGAAGAGGTCCAGCCACTTCTCATGGACGAGTCTCTTGCGAATAGAGGTCCAGCCCACGGTTGCACATGCCCATTGAATGCACCTGCTGTACGTTAATGCAAGTTCGGTTGTAGAAGCAATGGGAACGCGGTACGGAAGCGCACTAATGGCAGATAGTGCAGAATCCGGAGTATCAACCTGACAGACGAGGTTTGCCTGCCGAGCAAGTGTTCCTTCGCCGATGTTGGAGTTAACATACAAGCCGACCGACATTCGGGCGCTGAGCAACAACGGGTATAAGACCGACGTCGCGTGGCATTTCTTTGAGGATGCTGATTATCCTTGTTGTCCAGGCCGTTGTGGCGATCTCAGCCTCCAACTCTGGACAATGCCAGTCCCCAATAGCGCGAGGCTAAATTGTTGAAACGGGCCGCTAAGAAAAGCGCAAGTGAAGACCTCCATACGGTTATTCTGGGATATCACAGGGTAGGTCGGTAGGCTTGAGCGTCAACACCGGTAGCCGCAGATTGCATGAGTGTCGGTGCACATGGAATAATCAATAGAAGGCAGAGCTGATCTGCAAGAGCTCCATGGTACTGGGACGGCAGATGCGAGGAGCGTTGCCTCGGTGAGCGGGGGCGAATGACAGGCTCCGATTCAACAGTCGCACAACCAGGGGTCCTGAGCCCCGAACCAATGGTCTCGATCTCGACAAGAGCTGCATCGTATCTTCTGCATAAGGCCTCGACAAGGCGGGGTTAGCATCGCACAGCGGACATCCCGGTCGATCTGGTGCCTGGTCCAGGTGACTTGGGAAGTGATGCCCAAGATTAGGTCTTGACGAGACTCGGCCGGTTTCCAACGAACCCGAGTGGTGGTCCTCCGCGTCGGCTGGTGCAGCCACAACGCAGTTCGGGCCATCCTCATGTCAATGATGACAGGCTGACTCTGGCCTGGACGTCTCCCACGCTGACAATCCTGGCAGCTGGGCGCGAAGGTTCGGTGAGAGCTGGACGACAGGCCAGCACGACGCGGGTGGCAGTCAGCTAGCTTGTCCCCTCGAGTCGGATGCCAAGCTGACGAGACTATCGTGCGCCTCTTCGATGTAGCTGCATCTTGCTGCATATCGTGTTCCCGTCCATGATGCGGTGATTCGACGATATCTCGTACTAGAGGAGGCTCTGCGGGCTGCAGCAGAACGATGGGTTTCGGATGGAAAAGGACAATGGAAGTTCGGACAATGCATCTCGTCTGAAATTTCCACTCTCGCAGTCTGATCTCAGGGGTAGAATCGAGGACGTGGAGGCAGTGTTGAAGAAGTCGCCGGAATTGGAAAAGGGAGATGAAGAGAGGACCATGCGATGACGCCGGAAATGGAATGGGAGAGAGCGAGGAATGCGTGAGGTGGAGGGGGAAGGACGGGACGAGGAGGGAGTGGGGCAAGTCGTGACGAGCTGCCTGCCTGGAGGCTGCCTGAGGAGCGAGGTGCCTGGCCCTAGGGACTGGAAGGTGCCTGGGCTCACTGGCTCCTTCCCCACCTAAGTTTGTTCTTCCCTGCCGCCCCGGGATGCTGACGCCAAGCCGCTAGTTCCCGCTAACGCCTCAGCTCAGACAGCGGGCCTCGCTTATGAAGCTTAAAATGTAGTTCGGATGATTGGCTCTTTTCCCCTCTGAGCTAAGCCCCCAGGTTCAGGGTCCACCACACCCTCCTTTTTTGGTCTGGGAGAGGGCCGCTAACCACCACAATCCTCCGACGACTTCAACCAACTTCGACCGCGCCAGACCGTGTCCCTCGGCGCTTGTGTCTGCAAACCCCAGTCCAGAGCCTGGCTTATCAACCTTGAACTGTTTAACCTTGAACCCTCGTCGACTTATCCCGGCCTTTGTCGTGCCCACTTCTCCGCGTCCCGGCCTGTCGGATCTGAACAATGCGGCCACGCGATCTCTTCCTTGGCCTGAGTGGCCGTCCCACAAGCCGATGTGTCTCTAAGCCCCCAACGCTCCTCGTTTCACCCCAAACGTTGTGGATACGAGAACCGTTCATTCGAATTGTTTTCAAGAGATATTGAAGCGTTGACACTCTTTGTCTCGCATGCCACGAGGTGTCTCGCTCGCCAACGGTACGCAGCAGACGTTCCGCCAAACCACGAGGATATTCAGGGGCATCCTTGACAGAGAAAGAGCCTCTGTTTGCCACAAATAAATGCGATCTTCATGTGGCGATGATCAGTATAGTCGAGGCGCAACGCTGTCGACGAGATGGGTCAGCTCTAGCGAACCCTCATCTCCCCAGCCCGTGATCGATACCTTACCAGCTCTTCAGCTGTCCAGCCCTCCTTCTATGCAAGGCAAGTGGTCCAGATCCTTCATCTCCGCACATGATGGTGTGGCTATTGTGGAGATCTGCATAGGACTACTAACCTGAACTTGTGTTTCTAGTGGTTCGCGCATTGACTGTGAATAGTCTGGCCGTCGTCAGTCCCGCGCGCGGCATCACCGCCTGCTGAGAATCCCGGGCTGCAGTGCAGACTGCATATCAGCTCATGTAAACACACAAACACACCTGTATGCAAATGTGCATAAGCACAATCACTAGACTCGGCATCCGATATCGTGGTCCTCTTCTCGGTCCTGGACCAACCAGCAAAAGCTTAGTGGCCGATGATCCCCACTTGCCGCCCTCTGGGGTATGAAGGTTCTCGTCAAAGGAGTCATGACTTGGGCCCAATTATTTCTTCATGGCAGCCACATTCTTGACCCTTTGTGCGTTTAGGTTCGCCCAGCGGCAGGGTCTAGACGGTTGGGCTCTCGAGCATTGTGCCATTGTGCGAACGAGAGCTACGCGTGGCAATCACACGCTCTGGCAGTCATCTCGAGGCAATTCATAAGACTCGAGTTTGATCGCGAAATTAGACACGAGATCTCTTATCCACCCAACTCATTCACCACACCATCTTCTCTACACAACCACTTGGCTTCGTTCTTGGATCTTCGGCTTCATCATGTTTTCCAAGGCTCTATTTTACACAGCGCTTGGCGCGACCTTGTCCTTCACAGGAGTTCAGGCACAGCTAGGCACTACGGCAGATGTCCCTCTAGACATCGACGGAGCCTTCGAGGGGTGAGTGCATCCTAAAATTCCTGAAATCTTGACAGGGTTTTCAATGCTAACCAATATCATCAGCGCATCTGTTACTGGCACAGCCTTCAACTCTGGCGGCTCCATCACATGCAATGGCCAAACAGTGACCGTTCCCAAGAACCTTCAGGTCACATTCCCCGCCGCATTCATCCCTTTCCCCAAGTTTGTGGCAAATGCGGGCAGCTACAAGGGCTACGAGTGCTCCATCGTCGGCAACATTGTCGGTGGCAAGACTGCGGTAGCTGCGCAAGTGGAAATCTCGCCCTTCGCCACAACAACGTCCAGTGGCTACATCACTGAGACGAAGTTCAACGGCGACATCACCGTGAATGTCGGAGGCACTTCAGTCACCATCCGCATCAATGATCCCAATGCCGTCTACTCGGCCGGAAACGCCGGCCTGGGCATCGATCCCTTCTTCACCGCGGATGACGTGAACCCCAGCGTCAGCTCCTTCTCTGGCTTCCCCATGTGCGTTCCGCGCAGCGCAAGCGACCCCCTGTGTCCCATGAGCAACCGTCCCGGTCTCAAGCAAGGATCCATGTGAGCTTTGTCATCCTCTCTTCACCCTGTTGTCGCTTGCTAACGCCATCAATAGCCCAGCAGCGGACGCCAACGTCATGGCTCCCCTGATTGCCGGCGACTTCATCACCTTCTCTGGCTACCAGACTGGTGGCAAGATTGTGGTGTTCGAGTTGGTAGCCTTCAACATCCAAATCACCACGACTGGCACCCCAACATATGTTCGCATGGAAGATGCAAACATTGGCGTCTGGACTGCTGATACTGTCAACCAAGAGATCGCCCAGACAAAGGTCAGCAACTTCAATGCCCCTCTTAATCAGAGGCTTAATTAACCCATCTCCCAGTTCGTTGGATACACCTCTGACTCTGCAACAACCGTCAACCCCATCAAGATCCAAGCCATCGACTACGATCGCTGCACCGGCCAGCCAGTCTACCGCGACATCGCCACCGTCAATGTGCCCAACACTGAGCCCCGCAACAAGTTCGAGTATCGCACCACGGCTGGCCAGAAGGTCCTCTACGCCCGCGAGTACTACATCACCACCAACAACTTCAACAACCAACCCACCGCAAACGGCATTCCTGCGGGCTCTTACGTCACTCCCGTCACTGAGTGGATCCAGCCTGAGGACTCTACCCCCGGCAGGACCCCGACCGGCCACGACTTCAGTAGCTACGGCTGGATGATCAACGGTCTCGGCCGTGACGCCGACGGCAACCTCTGGGGTCCCCTCGACCCTTTCCCTCAATCCGGTGTCACCGTCTTCGACAACTCCCAGTGCCCTCCTGCCTCTGCTGCTCCCGCTACCCCCGCGACAACTCCTGCTGCCACACCCAGCTCCACGAGCTCTGCCGCAGCCGCCGCAACCAGCAAGCCTCCCGTCGACACGGTCACCATCGCGACCTCTTCCAACTGGGCCTCCTCCGGCGGCGGCATCCTCACCGTGCAGTGCATCTCCAGCAACACCAGCGACAACCTGATCAGCATGAAGATATCCTACACCAACAAGGACGGCACCTCCATCCTGTCCATGACCGCTGCTGGCACTGGCAAGGGTGTCTGGAACTTTAGCGGCAACAAGATTAAGCAGCCGACCAAGGTCACCTGCACCAGCAACCTGGGCGGTTCTGCCTCAAGGACGAATTGGTAAAGGCTTTGCTTCGATTTGGTCGTGAGAGCTGGTTTCTTTTTCTTTTTTCTTTTCTTCTCTTCTTTCATTGTGTTTCGACTACTGTATACCTATAGACCATAGACCCTTATGAATGATGACTATTATGACATAACCTCTCCACCGTCGCCATTGAACATTCGCATCCGTTGATTCATACTTTCGCTGTTCAATCTCCATCTTCATTTTTTCAGGTGGCCATTCACCGTACGAATCACACTACCTAGGTCTACCAGCAGGTCTCCTTCCGGCATCTATTCACCATACGTTCTTAGCTCCCGGTGTATCATTTCCACCTCACCACACTCAGACTCAAGCTCAAGCGCTACTCGCCCCAAGGTCAATCATGACATCTGCTTTGTCAATCATCTGTCATGCCCATCCACGAAATGACTCTCGTCGTGGTCAGAAACGCCACCACCACACCGCCGCTAGCAGCTTTTAAAGCATCGCCCGAAGCCCGAGCCACACCCGCCGTCGCGTCAAAACTTCCCATTTCCATTTTGACGCGACAACGTGGCTGGCTATAGCGTCGGAGCGCGCCGAAATTGCGCGGAGCAAAGACACGGAACCGAATTCGTTAGGCCGCCGTCGCCGCACCCCAGGGACAGTGTTCTCTGATGGACATTTTCCCAGAAAGGGGCACTATCAACCTTAGCCTATGTAAGGATATATGAATAGAGTCGTGACTCAGAAACGACTAAGGATTTCGGAGAAAAGGGCATGCGAGGAAACAATGTTTTAAGCATACTTGGCGCACGTGTGATCTGTCAGCATGGCGTTGATGTGGAAATGAGAGATGGGGTATGTCAGGAATCAAGCATAACCAAACAAGGTGATTCGGCAATGGTTACGGTTATTCCTCGTGGACTAGAAGACGGAGTTGGTTCAGAATATTTTGAATTCGATTCGCTTTCTAAGTACAAGACCCAAAGACATAGAAATGATGCATAAAAATTGCTGTAAGAGTGACAAAATCGCAAGTAAACAAATAACCCCCGTCTCCATCATCCCTCGCCCCTAGCTGCGGGTATCACCCAACCCATTAACACGAAAGTTCCAATATCGTAGTCGCACCAACCCATCCTCTCCCCCTGTTCAAGGACCGCCAGCACGACCGTTGAAGTCCCAGTAAGCAGAGCCCAAGCTGCGGCAGAACTGGGCCCCGACAACGCAGTAGTAGCCGCCGCCGGCGTTGTTCGTGTTCGGGGAGCGGAGCACCATGGGGTCGCTCAGCGACCGGATGAAGCTGCACGTGTTGGTCGTGCCGGCGCGGACGGTGTAAGCGGTGTGCGCGGTCCGGTACCACTGGCAGACGGTGTTGCCGGGCTCGGTCTCGCAGCCCTGGGAGACGGCAGCGGACCACGAGACGGAGACGGAGAAGCCGCCGGTGATCCACTCGCTGATGCTGCCGCCCGTCTCGACGCTCCAGCCGACGGAGACGGACTTGGAGGTCTCGGTGCCGGTGGAGCAGGTTGCTAGGCCGCACTCGTTGTTTTCCTGTGTATGGTTAGTATGTTCTCATAAGGATTTGAGGGTGCGGGGATGGCATACGGTAATTTGGGAGTGGTAGTAGTTCTGGTGCGGGTTGCCGTCTCCAACCAGCTCAGTCCACTTCTGAGGGTAGCACCCTTGCCTCTTTCCAATTTCCCGCTTGTCGGAGAAGCACTTCATCTTGATGATCTTGATGGATTGGCTACTGGGGATAGCAGAAGTGAGGATGAGATCAGAGAGTTGGTGTGAAAACAGTTGTGTGATCGGATTCGAGTAGAAGTGATGATGTTTGTTGTGATGAGCTTGTGAGTGATGAGGAGATTGATCTAATGGCAGACAATGTGTATTTATGTCTTCTAGTCTCGAGATGTCTGAACAGAGATCAGAAGCATCAACACAGTTATTCACAAGTGTCATGGGCAATACGCTCAGCTACTGAGGCCGTATAACTACGCCCCCTTCCACCCCGAACATTTCGGGCACAGTTCGACGAGGAGCCCGCAAGACGAAACATCTGACGATGCATGGTTTGATCAAGATTGAGTCGGATTCTAGGTGTATCTCATCCCACATTTTGACCTTGTCACGGCTAAGGCTGAGTTTGTTCTTGTTGGATTCCCTAAGCTTGTGGATAATGACGTGAGGTGCCGCATAAGCCCTGGCACGCAGGATCAAATTCTGGAGTCAGCATTTAGGAGCTACGGCTTGGCATTTCGTGATGTTCCAGGGTTTGATCGATCATTCTTCAACTTCTGATGCTCCGATACTGCTTGTTAGCGGTTGGTGCCGCGATGAGAAGCCTCAACTCTGCCTTCCCACGATAGCCGAGGGCGAGTTCGCCCTCCGTTAGCCCCCAAGCTGCTAGAATGCGGCGGGAGCTACTATTTTCAGGTCTTCTTCAATGGGACCTGGTGGAACCATGTCTTTTGCATTTGAGGCTTAGATATGGCTCTGATTACCCCAGAATTTCTGCAGCAGTGGCGCCAGCTGCTGGCTTCAGTCTTCCCCAGACAAGCTCTAACCCCTGTCTTCAACTTCCAACAATCAACGCGTTGGTTTGCAAAACCCCTGTTTTTACGCCTGGGGTCAAGTCTTGGCTCTTGTTGGAACTCGAATTTTACAGCTGAAGCGTTGGTTCACAATTTCCAACAACACCTGCGTGGCTGGGCATAACCCCTGTGTCTCGTTGGCACCCAGGTTTTTGCAGGCGCAGTCACCAACAGATTTCGGAAAAGATTACACGGAACACTATTCCAACGCGAATTTCAGCCAATGAGAGGATGCCAAGGCTACGAAGCTTTTACCGTGCCAATCAATTAGCTTAGTATGCGCCTTTCACGATGCAAATTAATGGGGTCAGGATGTTGTTGTTCTAGGGGCCTGGGGGCGGTGACAAACAACAGCTCACCACCTCGCCAAATTGAGAGAGCTCAGAGTAACCGTTGTCCACGGGTGCACGTACAAAAGAACGCCGATTGCCTTCTCAAACTTCGGGAAATTCGCGCCCCTTTCTCAAGCTCAAAACAATTCTCAATCTCATTTCTCCTCCCGCCCCCGGGCCATCGACTGCTCAACTCCACTCCGCCTTCACCACTTGCGAATACGGCCAACATGTACGTGACTGCAGTTCCCGAAACCTGCCCCACGAACGAAATACCCGATGCCTTGCCAATCCCAAAGGACATGACATATGTAGTCATTCCTGGACATAACGTGTCGGACCCGTGGATGGTCAACTGCTGCCATCCCAACCCGGTGAACCTCGTGAACAAGTGCTGGGAGTGGTGTCAGGTTCCCGACACTATCAAACAGGACAGGTCCGAGTCGGAAATTTTGTCGGTCTTCAGCAGTTGTCTGCGCGCCGAGGGAAAGAACGCGAGCCTGTCCAACGGAGTCCAAGTCCGCTCTGCATCCTCACCGCCGAACCGTCCCATTCCCTTTGCAGGGCTGTTTTTGGCGACACTCGCGGCATGCACATTGGGCTTGATGTTTTGAGCTCTCCTCATATGAGTGTTCACCATTAGAGGAAGGGATTGGGCGTGGCGTCGGGGAGCGCTCGACGGAGATGGGTATACGACAAGCGAGAGTTCTCATTACATCCATTCAACACGATTCTCCAGGGACAACCAGCGTTAGTTACTCAGTGGGAAAGGCGCACCGTTGATTTTCAATGCGCTAACACTCAATGCTTCTACAGCCGTAACCAAGAAACCCACACCGGCAGTCTTGGAACGCGCACCGCAGACGTACCTCAGGGGCCGATCACCTGTCACGAGTGGCAGTTCATACTAAAAGCATTGGTACAGATTTACTATGCATTTGCTTGCCGAAGACCTCGCCAGCTTCATCATGGCCCATTACGAAAACTTTCCAGACAATTCCCGACGGATGAAAAGCTTAATTTCAGTTGTTTCATATTCTTGTTATTAGCATTGAATTTTACATCTCGTGCGCTCAAGGCACATAATCACATTGAAAGATTCATAAACATGCTGCCAAAGATTCTCGCGCTTTGGTTGAGTACGTTGCATTGACAGTTATGAGATATGAGTTCGACTGTGGGCTGATGGTGTCACTATCCATGGCAACAACATGCTCGCGCCATCTCTTGTCATCAGAGTTGGGTTTAAAGCTAGTACTTTCGGGTAGTTGGCTGCCTGTTCTCACTATCGACACCCTTCATTGTACCAAAACATCGTGATAACCCCAATTCTTCTCAATTTCCTTCACTCTGGGATCCTTGATGTTGACCTCTTCAATGAAGTTATCTTGGCGTTCTATCACTTGTTGTGAATCTAGGCGAGGTTTGCTTTCGAACGTACTGCCTAGCAGAAAAACGCTTCGTCCATTACTTCAAATATCAGCCGACATTCTCGCTAAATTAATCAAAACTGAGAGCATATCGGTGAAAGCGACTGCATGTGGGTATAGGTGTAAGGGGCTGGCCCCTAGGCTTGTTCAACGTAGAGGTGCCGTCGATTGACTATTCTAAGCTGAAGAAGGAAGAAAGGACTTTACAAGGGTAGGCACCTAACAGCGGTGAAGCAGGCCGGGTTAGGCGGCGTACTGCGG